>JACGDI010000003.1:356906-409395 GCA_014898725.1 Jacaranda copaia
AATAAAATACGGAAAGTGAGGGGTGGAACGGGAGAAGGGATATAGAGGAAATTTAAGTGGTAAATAAATGCATCACCATCAAAGCAATACATCACAGGTCACATTATTAATTTATCAATGTGTAACAGATCAGGTTGCCTAAATGAGGCATTTATTTTGTTATAGTTTTCAAAAAAAATCCTATTAAATGCATCACAAGAGAGGGTTTTTCCAGTAACGATCATAGACTAATCTTTCTAACCCATCACGCAATAAACACTGAAATCTATAAACAGAGAGGTTCGAGAGACTAATTCAATTCTCCTTGTCAGAGCAAGAAATTCCAGGATTTCACTAAGCATCAGTACAAACACAAGCTCAACTTCCATTTACTTCCACAAATTTGAATGATACGTAGTTCACATCAGTCACTAGCCCTAAAAGCTACTTTTTCATCTCTCTTTTGAGGGAATAAACAAATGGAACTTTGTACAGCTTTCTTATAAGAAAGAAGGAATGATGGCATGGATGCTACACACACCTTCAAAGAGAACATACCCCTGGGAAGATGTGCAAGAGTTTATCTTATCTCACTCCTGCTGGGAAAATTCATGTTATTCTCTCGGCAAGGTTCCCCAACAGCAGACAAAAAAATTTAATGTTCGAATAAGCATACCAATCCTAAATACACCAGAAAATAACAGAAGAGAGAACTTTGGCATACTAAGAACTGGTGTGGAGATAAGAAAATCCTATGCTACACTCCTGCACTATTAACAGCATTTCCAGTACCCTCAAAACCAGCTGATAATTGACCTATATTCAGAAGATGCATATTATCACAGCGGTCTCCCAAGAAAGTCACTTTTTTGGCAACACAGCTTGCTGTCAAATTCACAATAGTAACCATGGGGAACAAGAAACATATACGGAGATACTTTCAACCAATTAAGGACAATGAGTAAAATTTAAGTTAAATATTGCTCATAAATAGCATTCTGACATCATGTTTTTCACTAATGATCAAACCAAACTTTCAACATTCCAACAGTTATGATGAGCACCAATTGAGAAGGCATCCTTAAGCTCTTCATCTACTTGAGAAAAAAATAATGAAAACAAGAAAAATGTCGATCAATTCTGCAAAAAGTACGTAGAATTTACTTTTATTCTCTGATAGCAGGCTCCTCAATTGATGTAACTGACATGATATCCCCTGCACAACCCTAGATTAGAAGGAAGCATCCAGGAAGCTATTATCAAATTCCGACATTACATCTATACATCATAGGAAAAATGGAGAGAGACAAAGAAGGAGGGGGACAGGAAATATACCAGACCAATTTTCAAAGATTTGGCTGTTAACCATGTGTGTGACATACATTGGTAATTTGAACAGAAGGCTCTCATGATTCCAAGTACTATATGAGGCAAAGAGGAAAAGTACATATACTAGCTCTCCTTCCAGCAAAACTCTTGGTTGAGATAAAAAGGAAAGCACATCTAGGGGCCTCAGTTAATTCGCCAGCCTAAGATTTAGCAAAGTCATGATAAAGATGCCCATCTATGTCCGGAACAAATCCCTTTTCCATCATTTCCTCCTTAATAATGTCGTAGGTTATTCGATTAGGCACCAATCCTTTCTCCAACATTTCATTAAGAAATTTGTTTGCTTCTTCCAGCTTTCCACTCTCACAAAAACCCTTAATCAACACATTATATGTCACAACATTCGGTCGCTTTCCTTCTTTCTCCATTCTTTTCTTCACTGTCAAAGCTGCCCTAGGGTTTCCTTGCTTGCAATAACCATCCATCAGAGCATTGTATGTAACATGACTCGGATTCAATCCCTTCTTAGACATTTCGTCAAGAAATCTAATTGCCTTCCTGGTTTCACCTCTCTTGCACATTGCATCTATCCTGATGTTGTAGGTCACAACATCAGCTTTCAAGCCCTTCTCTTCCATCTCATCTAGCAGCTTATGTACTGCTTCTATATTTCCATCTCTATAATAACCACCAATCAAGCAATTGTATGTTGAAACATTGGGAGAAACCATTTTGTCCACCATCAAATTGAATACAGCTACTGCTTCTTCCAGTTTGCCTGCTTTACAATAGGCATTAATTAAAATATTAAACGTCAATACATTGACAGCAATCCTGTTCTTCAGCATATTACTAAACAACTCCCTAGCTTCTTTCAACATTTTTTTCTTTGAAAACCCATTAATAAATGCATTACAAGTAACAGTATTTGGTTCAAAGCCCATTTCCAACATTTCATCCCTCAAACACATTGCTGCATCAATTTTTCCATCACTGCACAACCCATTAATCAACGAATTATATGTGATCACACAAGGACTCAAACCTTGCTCTTTCATTTCCTTAAACAACCTAATACCTGCAGCCACATTACCATCCTTGCAAAATCCATCAATGAGAGTGTTATATGTTATTACATTTGGGCAGATACCGCTTTCCACCATCTCCTTCAACAGCATGTCGGCTTTATACATTCTCCCAGGCCCACCCCTTTTACAATACCCATCAATCAAAGCATTATAAGTAACCACACTTGGCAGTACCCTATGAACCTTCATATCGTCCACTATGTCACCAGCCTTGTTCAGCCTCCCCACCTTGCACAATCCACTGACCACCGTATTAATCGTGATCAAATTAAACTCAACTCTCCTCCTCATCATCTCCTTGTACACAAACTCCACATTCCCTGTTTTACCCTCCTTCACCATCGCACTCAACATCGGATTAAAAGAAAACACCGACAACTTAAACCCATAATCCCCAGCCCGCCTAAAACCCTCCAAGGCTAAGTCAAGCATCCCATTGTTCACGCAGGCCAATATCAACATATCAAAAACAACACTTTTAGCACATGAGTTGTCACTAACAGTCAAAAGGGCGTTACAGAACATAGAAATTGAGATGGTTTTTCCTTTTTGAACAAATAAATGCAACAAAGATCGAATCTTCGGGTACTTTCCGTCATTTGCTAGTAAAATTGAGAGCTTCACATAGTTTTCAATGAAATAGGTTACCGCGAAAGCATGCTGGGACCATTTGAAGAACGAAAGAATAAGGTCGGAGTCCAAGTTGCTAAAGTTGAAGAGCTGGTGAAGGAAATCAGTGGGACTGGAGGATTCTACAATGGGTTTGAGCTGCGACCACTTTTGGTTGGAGATGAGGAATGAAATTTGGGTCTGGTAATCTAGGTCTGAAATGAAAGGGCTGCGGGTAGCAAGTGTGTGGAGGAGTGACGGCGGAGAGATGAGGCGGCGGAGGCAGTACATGGAAGCGAAGGCGTCAAGTTCAGAAATCCGATGCCTGTGTAGTTACAGGAGCATGGACTATACGGCGGGACCGGGGCAACAAGTCTTTACTGCTAGTTTGGCTGACAAAAATCTAATTTACACATTTAAATGATATTTACTGTTTAAAAATATATGACATGACTTTTTTACCCTTAAAGTGCACAAATTAACACGTTTGATGTTAATTGGTGTGTAAAATAAATATAAATTGGTAACAGAACAATTCATCAAAATAATGGCTATGTTCGGTTACAGTTTAGCAAAACAAAAACAATTTAAGTTGTTTTTGGTTTTGTTTTGTGAAATGGAATCAAACGTATTTTTTTTTTCTCTTTAAATTATCAAATTAAGTTTTTCAAAATACCTTCTTTTATTCTCAATTATCATTAAAATTTTCCCATTTTTTAATATATATATATATATATATATCGTATACATATTATATATTTTATTATTATTATTACTATAAAAAAATTATTTATTTTTATTTTTATTTTTATTTTAAAAATTCAACAAGAAAGCATTAATTTGATTACTACTGTAAAAATCATCTCCTCCTAAAATATAAACAAATATATCAAAACTCACTAAAATAATTTTTTAAGTATTCCCCGAAATATAAACAAATATTCATCACATTTTTCAATATAACTTCAAGTACCTCAACCTCACTCTCAAAACTCATTTTTCCAAAACACATAATACAAAATATACAATTTATAACCAAACATTACCAATATACGTGTACCATTTTTAAATTAAATAATATTAATTTATTATTTAAAATACTTATGTATTCCGTTCATTTATATATTGACTCAAGTTTGATTTGACTTCAAGCCAATTAATTTTATAATTCATTTTTTTCATTATAATAATAGTTTTCACTATTAATAATAATGAAAAATTTAGTAATATTATTTTTATTATCAATAAAGGATAAGTTTATATTTCTGTGATAAATCAAAATTGCTTATTTGAATAAAATGAGAACAGTACTACTCATAAATTAAAAAAAAAGTAATTTAATGTTTTTGTGTTAGTTTTAACATATAAACATATAACAACTGCAAAAATAATGAAGATACTCAAATTAATAAAAATCAAATTAATTTTGATATGATGATTACTTTTAAGTGGTCTCATGCTCAAATTTCATCACAGTAGCTCACACCGATCTCGAACTTAATTTATGTGCACCCATAAATTGAAGAAAAGAAAATTCATAAAAACATGTTGGTAGAGTGTTTTGTCTGTAAAAATCAGTGACTTTCAATTTTATTATTATAATACTAATACAAGGGGCTATGGCTTTTTACTATTTTCTAAGAATGATTTTTATTTTTCGAGCAGTGAATCAAATATTTTTTTTACGCTATTATTTTTTTAGTTTTTAAATAACTCCACTAATTGACTTGCTTGACGCACAATGCCTAAAAGTCCGTCATATATTTGAAAAAATGAACCTCAAAAGCTCTTCCACTAGTGTCGTTTCTTGCAATGTGCTTCCTCATTGCATCAATGAAATCACCCATTAGTCTCTCCATTTGAAATTCTTGGGCAAAATTATTAAATAGCACCTCCAAGCTTGACTTCGAAGTCCCAACACCTCAACTAGCATGAGTGGTTTGGCTGTATGCATCACAACTCCATGAGGGTTGTTCGTCTCAATTAATATGGTGCATCTCGGAATGATCTCCTCTCGGTTGAACGTTCACTCCACCGTCAATCACTTTGATCCAATAAAATGACTAAACTAAACAAAATAAGTACAAAAAAAGCGAAAGAAAGAAACAAGATACTAACTACAAAACTGTACAAAAATTTAAAAGAAAAAGTCCACACCAAGTAAATTGGACAAATTATCAACAAAACATTTCTCGGCAATGATGCCAAAAATATTTTGCTTTGACCTGATTGCATCACACAATTTCAACGAAATAACAATAAAAATCAAACTCAAAATTCTCAACAATATGCTACGACACTCAACACATACAACTCAAGTAGGCATACCGTAAGTAGAAGGATTGAAAATAATACAAATTCCAGTGAGTTTGGGGTGGTACTAGAAGGAATAGGTTGGTGATTACCCAAGCTACTAGCGTTTTCAACTACTAAAACAATCAAGGATTGAAAATTGATTTAAAATAGAAAAATTACTCAAAACTATATCGATAGAAAACAAAATGAATTTTTCTACTCATCTCCCTTGTACAATTCAATCATAGCCAAATTAATAATCATTATGCAAGTTGTTGAAGTGAATTAGGGGCAGGATATTTTGAAATAGACGATTATAGCCTCTTGACTTCAAATTGTGTACCTATACAAGAGCATAACACCTATACTCATTGAGTGCATCCCATAGTGCCATGTAGCCTCTCTCATTACTACTTGATCTCACAATCTGATTAAATTAGATAAACCTTATGATTATTACAAGTAATTCTCTCTCGAGTTCACCACCATAAACATGATTTAACAAGTAACTAATTAATCCAAAATCAACCAAATAATAAACGAAACATAATAATTATCAATTAAACTATAAGCATGCTTACACAAGTTCTAACTATGGAGAAACACTAAAAATCAACACCTAGGATCCTGATCACAACGTCCATCGTATTGCCATACATAATAGCCAAAAGTCAAATAAAGGTAGCCCTTATACAATTTTGAATCATTCAAAAGGCTTGCCCAAGTATGGTGATAAAAAAAGGGAGCAAAGGAAGAACACCATGGGAGGGAAAAAGGATGAATGCATGTGGTTGGTAGTTCATGAAGCTTTATCTTTGAATTACTCAAGTCCATATGTATACAAGTGCTTTGGTTATATGTTAGATCACTCATCCACATTTCCAATCATCATAACACAAACTTTAAGTGACAAGCTCTAAAGTCCTAAAAATTCCTAGATCATCAAGGCCTATATTAGTCAAAAGTGCGATGAGAATATGATAAAAAAGAGCTATTCTGCCTTTGTTTTGCATAGCAAAAATCCTAGTTTTAGAGAAAATTAAGAAAACACTTGTTTTGCATGATTTTCTGTTTTATAGTTGTTTTATATATTCTCTGTGATTTTCATGTTAATATTTACTTTTGGTATAAATGTTATTTATGTGCTTTTATTTGATGTTTAAGTAGCAGCAAAACCCAATGCTAGGCCATAAAATGCACTTTAAGAGCATAAGGAGCAGAGGAGTGCCACTAGTGAACACTTATCACATAAAGCTATGATGTCCAACTTAGCATTGTGGCCCGAAAACCTGCAAAGGAGAATTACTTGCAACTAATGTGGCACCACAATGCCAAGTGGACCTGAAGCAATGGAATTTTTCCAGAAGTTCTTTTATATTTTGCTTATATAAGGAGGCTTAGGGTTAAACAAGGCTTCACTCATTTCGCACTTCAACAAATTTTGGTTCTTGGAGGATTGAGAATCTATTCCCTCTACACTTGTGGAAAAGTTTTCCATCTTTTCATTAAAAGTTTATAGTTTTATTTATTTTTTCATTAGCCAAGAATTAAATCCTTCACCATGTATTTGAGGTAAGCCAATAACCTTAGTTTAAAGGAAGCAAAGGGTTGGGCGCATTGGGAAAGAGGTGAATTTTGAGTGGTGGTTAGGGTTGTTCATGCATCGGGTCGGGTTGGGGGAAATGAATCCAAATCGATCATTTTTAATTGGTTTGGGTTTTATAATTTTTAATGCTTGAACCCAAACCAAACCAACCCGATCCAACCTGGGTTGGGGGATAAATGAATCCGAACCGATCATTTTTAATTGGTTTGGGTAATTAGGTGAGAGAGAGAGAGAGAGAGAGAGAGAGAGAGAGAGAGAGGAGAATAAATCACAAGTTGCAATTTCTTTAGTTCTTTAATTAGGAAATCAAAACAATCAAATTATTTACAAAATATTCATCAAAATTCAAAAGCATACAGTATTGCATAAGAGCAAATCAAGTCATAATTGTTATAAATTATCTTCTTCTTTACCACAAGCCATGATTGATAATATAAAATCTCAAATCCAAATCTAAGTTGAACATTAAATATAAGTATAAATAACAAAAGTCATAATTTAAAAAAAATATGATTTATTTTAATTAAATGGTCAAGTCGAGTTAGGTCAAGTTGATGAATATGAAATCTAAGAATCGAATCAAATGTAATCGAGTTTGATCAAATTTGACCCAATCAAACCCTATGACTCGAACCAATTAGATTAGTTTGATTTGGTTCGTCAAGTTCATTAGATCGGGTTGATCCAATGAACACCCTTAGTGGTGGTGATGACTCCATGGTGTTTTTAATGGAAGATTGTGGATTGCTTCTTCGTTTTCCATGAAATTAATGAAGTTCTTAGAAAAAAATATACTATCCAATAACTGATTTTCTTCTATCAACACATAAGGCCCAACTAGCATCACAATAAACTTTCAGTTGCAATAAGTTTTACACAGTAAAATAGAGACCCTTTCAAGGACATCCTTTTGGATAACGTAGGACTTGAATGGCTACCTTCCAATGACTAGCAATGGAAGCATTAACAAACTCGTAATTTGTTGAACATTGTATGTGATATTTGGTCTTGTGAGATCAAGATATAGTAATTTGCCAACAAATCTTTTGTATTATGTAGGATCTGAGCATGGAGTGCCATTTGTTGTAAGTTTAAAATTCTAAGAAAAATGTGTCGATACTGGCTTAGACCCTAACATATGACTATCTTCAAAAATATTAAGGATGTACTTTCTTAGATTTAAGTAAATTTCTATGGGTAGACCTCATTATTTCAACTCCAAGAAAGTACTTGGCATGGCCAAGATCCTTAATGGTGAACTTGGAATGCAAAAACTATTTAACTTCAATGATCTCTGTCTTGTTCTTACCAGTTATTAAAACATCATTGACATAAACTAACAGAGCCATGAAGGAAGTGCTAGATTGTTTAATAAAAAGCAATGAACATAAGCTGATTGCCATAATCCATATTTCTATAATTGACAACCAACTCCACATACCATTGCCTAGATGCTTGTTGTTTTAATCAATAGTGCGATCTTAATAGTTTACAGACTTGACCTGGTTGAGCTTTATTATAACCCTTTAAAGGAAACATGTACATTTCTTCTTAGATGAAGCCATGTACGAACACATTATTAATATCCGATTGCTATATAATCTAATGTCTTATAGTAGCCAAAGCAAATAGTAATTTGACTGTAACTAATTTTGCAATAGGAAAGAAACTTCCTGGATAGTCTATACCAACAACTTGGTTGTATCCCTTTACCACTAGCATGGCTTTATAATTGTTTAGTGCTCCATTAAGTTTGAGCTTTACCTTATACACCTATTTTGAGGCAATTATTTCTTTCCAACTGGAAAAATGGTAAGCTTCAAAGTTTGTTTGATTTAAAGACCTTAATCTCCCTTTTCATGGTAGAGATCCTTTCTGCTTGAGTAATGGTTTGTCATAGAAGATGAGTTCTTTAATAATAGAAACATTAGCTAGAAAGGCCATGTATACAGGAGATAATTTTGCTTTGGTGATAAAGAGATAGGCTTATGGTGTATAGGATGTTTTTGTGGAATTTTCATTGATGTATGCACATGAAAAAGTCATTGGCACAGGCTCATGCAAATTGCGCTAAAAAATACTAGAGACATAGTCATCAAGCTAAATGGGTTTTTTCCTTATTTTAGAATTCTGTTTTAGCACATTTTGTTCATGAGGTGGTTGGGACTGAGACTAAATATGAAGATAGTTTTAGCTCAAGCTTTAAGATGGTGAAGATATAGATGGATTATTTGAGAAGAAGTAGACCTACTGGACATATTAGAGAAATCTGTGCAAGTTTCTTCAAGGAAAATAGGGGTTGGTAAAGATAATTTTGAGCTTTCAATGGACCAATTATCTTTGAATAGAAATATGATCTCATAAAATACATCTCTAGAGAGGTATAACTTATGATCATTTAAATCATATACCTTGAAAGCTTTGTGACCAATGTTGTAACCAAGGAAGATACATTTGAAAGCTTTAGAAGCAAACTTATCTTTGTGAGGGAATGTGTTTGTAGCAAAGCATAAAGATCCAAAGATTCACAAGCAGTGATAACCAAGGCCTTTTGTTGTAGAGTTTGTCAAAAGGATGTTTCTAGGGCATGAGATAGGCAATCTATTTATAATATTGGTGGCCATTTTGAAGAGAGACTAGACTAGCACATGAGAGCTTTGGCTATTTCAAGAAGATGTGTGTGTGTTTTTTCCACAATCTCATTTTGTTAGGGAGTGTAAGTATAGATTCTTTGATGAACAATGCCAAACTACCTAAAAAGAGTGTAAATGTCATTGTTAAGGAATCTAATTTTATTAATAGTCCTAATAGCTTTAAACATGTTTGGAGTTAAGTTTTAATCATTTGAAGGAATTGAGACAGGTAGGTGTAAGTTTCATGTTTATTTTGTAATAAGAAAGTGCACAGCCCTCTATTACAGTTATCCACAATGGTGATCACATAATGAGCACCTATTAAGGATGGCATCTTATATGATCCCCAAAGATCCATGTGAAAAAATTTAAAGATTTCTGTAGTGAATGTATCGCTAGAAGGAACTAGTAATCTAGTTTGTTTGGCTAAGGGACAAATTTTGTAATCTAAACAAGAACTAGACTTCTACTTATGATATGAGAAATGTGTGGTAAGGTCTTAATGGAAGTATATCCCAACCTGTTATGCTAGAGTGAACATTGTAAGAAGAAACAACATTTACAAAGATATGATCAACAATTCTAAAAATAGGTAAGCTAGAAGGTAATTTCTTATTACATGCGTTAGTTCTTTCAACAAAAAACAAGATTTATCAAGAATATGGAGTCTCACTATAACTTTCCCAACAACAATATTTTTTTCATTCTGCAGGTCCTACAAAATAAATTGATTTGAATAATAGATGAATTGCATTTGGGCATTATTGGCAAGTTTATTAATTCATAGAAGATTAAACTCAAATTTAGGAATATAGAGGATAGCTAGAGGGCTCAATTTGCTTGTTAATTAGATGGAACCTACATAATAGACCATCTTTATAGTTCCACCAAGTAGATAGATTGGTGTTGGTATAGTTGTTCACTATATTGAGTTAAGAGATTAAGGTCACAGCATACATAGCTTGAAGCTCCTATATTTACAATCCAAGAATTCTTTTCTATTAAATTAGGTGTACTTAAAGCATGATGGATGAATGAACCAACAAAATCATTGAAATGAGCAAAATTCACTTAACTCATTTCCATTTGTTGTTTCCCTTTCATGATTTTTGTCACTTCCTATTGGACCACATTTGCTAATGTAGAAGTCAAGTCATGGCCTCTCCGGGTAGTCTTTTCATTCTGCATATCCAAGGGATTATCCATGTAGTTTGCAACATCTTTTTCTTGATTTTGAACCCTCATTTCTATAAGTTATTTGTGCCAATCAGGATATCCATTAAGCTTAAAGCAGTTCTCCATAGCATGTCCCATCTCTACCACATTGAGTATAGTATTTATCAGTTTTCTTTCCTAGGTCCTTTATGTATGCTTGTTTATTGTTGCCATCTTTCTTAAAAGAGGAACCTTCTCTTACCATCATAGCAACATTCTTAACCATATTTGCGTAAGAAATGTTAACTTCTCTTCATTTGTTGATCCTCAACATCATTAACTAAGCTTTATTGACACTTGGAAATGGCTCTACAACAATAATATGATTTCTCACATGATTGTGTGTTTCATTTAGCCCCATCAAAAGCTGCATCAAATGATTAAGTGAATTCATGTTTGCTATTATTTTGGCTTCTTCGCATGTGCATCTAGAAATAGGCGTCAGAATAATTAGTTCATCCCATAATCTCTTCAACTTGGTATGGCATTGAACAACAGAAAGTGTTCCAAGGGTGATGAGCTAATTTCATGTTGCAGTTGATAGAGGAAGGGACCACTACACTTACTGAAGCGTCTAGTCATCTCTTCACAAAGCGATAGATTCTTACTAGGCATGGGGCATTTACCATTGATAATGATTTTGACTCATACCGATATCTTTGATTGCCTCCTCTGCAGTTTCAACCTAAAAATATTGCCAAAGAAGAAGAACTCCAATTTGATGACTCAAGAGGGAGAATCAATCACAATGGAGAAGATTTCTAATATTAGAATCACATAGTCATCATGGTTTTGATACCATGTTTAATTTCAGCAAGCTCCATTTGAGAAGGAGAGAAAATTTCGAAAGAAGATTTGAATCTAATATTGTGTATCATGCAAACACAAATTTATATATAGCTATGTTATTTGACTATCATGTTTAAAAACTAACTCAGCTAACTAACTAGGGTTTTAACTAACTAGCTAATTAAAGAATTGAATTAACTAACTAACTTTTAAATAGTTGCATTATATACAACTTGAACAAACATAATATTTTGTTTGTGTAGTTTCTTATTTTTTATTATTGCCCAACTATTACACCATTCGAAGTCATTATATGTAAAGAAAAATAATTATCTAATGTAGTTTTTAATTATTTCTAAAAATCATATAAATTTTCTCAATATAGTAAAATGTGAATGACATTTGTTTTTCAATGCAATGGATAGAATTTTCTAAAAACAAAATAAGAAAAAATTAAATTAGTGCTAAAACTAGAAATTTTTATTAGAAAGGTCGGCATCTATTAGAAAAAAGAAAAGGGCATAATACAAACACAATCTTGGAGAAAAATCGACATCTTAATAATATGTAAAGTCTAGCAATCCTTGCTCCTTAGTTAATTAAAAAATTATTTCGCTCCTCTAATTTTAAAAAGTTTTTCAACCTCATAATCATAATATTTCCAGATTTTTAACTTTGAAAATTATTATTTTTTAAAACGTTGTTTATGCAAACTAAATCTTTTTACTAGGAAAAAGAAAAAAGAATGAATAAACTCTGAAGTAATAATAATATTTGACAATGAAGTGATACATGCAGGACATGTTCTCATATTTTGGATGAGTTCGTGGTGGTGATGACCTCTCACAGTCAACGCCTGGGCATCTGTTTGATCTACATATCTGAATTGCTTTTCTACCACTGTAACTTGCAAAAGCATTTGATAGCCAATTTATAAACTCTTTTGTATTGTTAAACACAATAATCAATATTTTGAAGAAGTTAATTATAAAAAAATTATTTAATTTTATCTTGAAGTATTTCAAAAGAAATTTTTTGAAAATATATTTTAAAAATTGTGCAAAAAATAAAAGTGACATATAGGATACTTCGATTGATTCTAAAAAAAAAATAAAATTATGAATCGTTGTTTACATCTAGGATTCAAGAAAATGTTCTAATATAATGATAGAGAGATTATCAAGACCTCACGATCCACTTCCATTAGAGATAGAGAGAGAGTGTCGATGATTGGATCTTGAATTAGGTTGTGCAGCTTAAGAAAAAATTTAATTAATATTTATCTACAAGAAGATATGTTCATATAAATTTAAAAAATATATATTTATATACTAAATAATGATTAAAAAATCTAACTATGTATATATTGAATTGATTTAATAATTTAAAATAACTAGATTTTTTGTTAAAAAATATTTTGGGTAAACCAATGTATACTTTGGCCAAAGCTTTTGGTATTGGTTTTAAAAATAAAAAAATATTTTCAAAAACCACACGAATAACACCCAAACATCTTCGCAATCCAATCTCAAGAATTCAACTCTTTTAGAGTAAATTTTTATGAAAATCAATTACATAAAAATTAATTATTGTAAAGAATTAAGACAAACGTAATCTTTAATATCTCAATAGAAAAAGAGGTGGTCACAACTTAGCTTGAAAGTATAAGAATATCATAATTTACAATGTTTTTGGAAAGAGTGATAACAAGCTTTATTTTATGTGTGTGTGTATATATATATATCTAAATTCTGTATCTAGAATATACTATTATTATATTTAAATTATTATCCAAGCTTGATTGTCAAAGAGGCCCATAAAAGGAGCTGCGAGCGCTCTAGCTAGCAAGTGCCAGGGGCAAGGACATATCCGCATTTATATAGAAATATAAGGGTACTTTCGTCAACAAAGCCAATACCCAAGGGTTTATGTACGCAAGCTTAAACCCAAAAAGGAAATAAGAAAAAGAAAAAAACCATCAAAGTCTGCTTCTTCTTCCCCAAGCATAAGACAAGCTTCACATTACACTGTAATGGAGGTTCAAATTCATTCCCATCTCTAATCCAATCCCTTGCATCATCCTAATTCCAACAAAACCCTAAGCCGCTCCAAATAATTCCCCATGTTGAAGGCCCTCACCGCCAGGTGCAGTTCGCACGTCTTCTTAGGGGCTCACCTCCGCGGGTACGTGCCCGCCGGAGAGCCGGTGTCCCCATTGCTCCGGGTCCTTCGAGGGCAAAATAGAAGAAGCTCGTATGTTTTCCGGAGGTTCTTCTGCTCCGATTCAACCGATGGGTCCAACCAGGCTGATCCGGCCGGGCCGGAGACGAAACGGGTCGAGTTGGGTGAAGAGGCAGCCGAGTCCAAGTCTTCGTCCGCTATTGTACCAACTGTAGTTAGACCTGAAGATTGTTTAACGGTTAGTTTTCAAGAAATTCGTGGCTTTATGTATTTGAATTGTTGTTGTATGTGACTTTATGGACAGAATGCAGTCTTTGGCGTCCTCTTTTATGATGACTGACTGAGTTTTGGCAAAACCTGAGTGTCAATTCAACTTTTGTTCAACTTATCTTTAAGTGCACATATTTGCTAGACGTCAGTTTATGAAATTTACTTTCAAGTTTATGTGTTTTGCCTTTTCTGTTACAAATAGCTAATCGAATTTCAATGAGACATGAATATAATTGTTTAATAGTAGAATGTAATGTAAATTAATGATTGATTGGATTAGGATGCTTAAGTATTTCTTGGATTTTATTCTTCCCGTGGACAAGTTTGCCTTTAGCAATTGAACAAGTGAATTGAACGCAATGAGGTGCATCTTTTTGCTTTTGTTCAATTTTTTGCGGGGCTTATGCTGGAAAAATTTCTTTGATTTGTTTTATGATATATGCATATTGAGAAATTCATTTTGACGCTCTTTTTTCATTTTTCATTTTTCACTTTTTTTCTTTTTCCCCCTCCCTTCTTATTCTCTTGGTACTGATTTCTTTATTTGCTTTCCTTCTGTTGCTATGTAATTGCACACTTATGAAATAGAACATAGCTGTGCCTCCCTTAGGTAGGTTAGCAGGATATTCAATGTGAAAAACATTGTTTCATTATGAGGAGATACTTTAGGAGGGGAAGGAGATTCAAATATGTCCCCCTTGCTTGCTCGCAAGGAATATGGACATAGTGCACAATTTTCGGGGAAGGTATGGGTTATTTCAATTGTTTGGCAAGAAGAATATTCTTCTTTCTCCTTGCCCCTTTGTAGAGGCTGATCACCGGGCAGCTTGAGGGTTAGAAATTCCTTTAGGGCAAGTTTGACTGACTGACATAAGAAGGGGATGAACGTCACTCCCTATTCTTTCCTTTTTTCTTTGGTTTGGGGTGCTTTTACAGGTATTGAGGGTTGATGTTGTTAATAGGTGGTTTCTGGTTTTGGCAGCAGATCTATTTGCCTGATTGACATCTTCCTAGTTGCAGTAAAATGTTGCATTAGTAAAAATTAGTGCAATACCTAAAAAGATGAAGAGGATAACTGCTATCGTATTTTTTTCTTATTTCTTGATGTGCATTAAAGTCTAAGACAGACCGGCGCATTTGACTATTGTACATTGTCTTTGGTGCTATTTAGTTTGAACAATATCCTAGTGGATCCAATTATCCAAATGATCCTCTTCAGTGTGTAGTTTTCGACTAGATCCGTTTCAGCCAATTGAATTACGTAAATCCTTATAATGCTTGTGATCTAACACAAGTTATTCCTTTTTTCTGGTGAACTTAAAGTTTCTTCATCATCTTTTTTCTTTGATACTCAATCCTAGCAGCTTTATGCGGTCCAGATTTTCTGTTAGTTATGTTAATTTTATGAAGGGTATCATTGGGTTCTAGTGGTTTTTTCCAAATTATTCTCATAGATATACAAAAATATACCTTTTTGTTTCTTGTGCAAGTTATAGCACCACCGCTGCCACTGCCACTGTCACATGGACCATCATTTCCTGGATTCTAGTTGTTTGTTCTGCATTATTCTAGTAGTTACAGGATAATGCAGATTTTTGTCTCCTGTGCAGGTTATAGCACTGCCATTGCCACATAGACCATTATTTCCTGGATTCTATATGCCAATATATGTCAAGGTATGGTTGCTTATGGTTGTGTACTTGTATTTAGTATTGTATTATACTATTACAGTAGTCTTATATTTGCTATTGCTTCCCTGGAGCTTTATAACATGATTGTCGTGTTACTTGATATCTTCTGTTATCTCTTTTATGATCAATCTTTGGTTCCAATTTTTTGAACTGATAAATGTGCATATAGCTCCTAATAATTAATGGGGCATGTGTCAATTATTGATTATGTTATTAGGTGGTGAATTCTGACTTCAGCATCGAACATTTATTGTTGCTCTTTGTTACTTGTCGTACATTCTCTGTTCTTTCTGGAGCTTTGCAGTGCTTGATTGTTACAACTTATGAATCATAATTACCACAGAGTCAGAACTTCTTTGGTACCACATGTTAAAAAGTGGAAAAAAATTTAAGGTAGGCTTATATATTGGTGGAAGTTGTCACTCTCATAAACTTGACTTTTTTCTTCCTGTTCTTATGTTAAATTAGAAACAGAACCTTTAATTTGCTATTATATTAAAGGTAAAAATCTACTCTCATCTTCTTCCTGGTTGGGAGAGAGCTGAGTGTTATATTGTTTTTGCAGGATCCTAAATTGTTAGCTGCTTTAGTAGAGAGTAGAAAAAGGCAGGCCCCTTATACTGGTGCTTTCCTTCTTAAAGATGAGGAAGGGACCGAGGGTGCAGACGGGGAGAAGAATATATATGATCTGAAAGGAAAAGATTTATTGAATCGCCTTCATGAAGTTGGTACACTAGCTCAGGTAATGTCTCCTTTTCTTTTAAACTATGGTATCGGTTCATATCCGTATAAAAATTGCTTTGGACTGATCAAGCTGGCTTAATGACAAAGATTACAAGCATCCAAGGAGATCAGGTTGTTCTCATCGGTCACAGACGACTTCGAATCACAGAGATGGTGAGGGGAACTGTGTCTTCATTTTGTTGTTTATCAATTCTCTATAAATATTAATCCGATCTTTTTTGTTCTATGACAAATTTGTTTTCGCTTATGTACATATGCATGATATAACACTGTTGGGACAGGTCTTATTATACTAGTTGTTATTATTTTCATAGACACACGCATATGTATATATATTTATATCCATTCCTTCCGGTGCTAACTTTGCTTAACTAAGGAATTTGTCTGATGCAGGTCAGTGAAGATCCTCTTACTGTCAAAGTTGATCATCTCAAGGTATGCAGAACTTTCTGAATTGTCTTGTATCTCCTTTCTAGAAGTCTAATTCATGTGACACTTCCATTGCTCTATTTTGATGTGTGTTTCAGGAAAAACCATATGATAAAGATGATGACATTCTGAAGGCTACATCATTTGAAGTCATATCAACTTTAAGAGACGTTTTGAAAACAAGTCCTCTTTGGCGAGATCACGCACAAACTTATACTCAGGTATGATTCAACCCCCTTCTCCCTCTTAAATGTCTGCATTTTTTCTTGCATATGTAGAATGATGATGTATTGCATCTATTTATTGGTGTGGTAGTGACAGAAAAAAAATTTAAGGATCTAGCTTGCAGCCTTTTGGGGCCTGGTATTCCCAATCTCTATTTATAGGCAGTTCATATTGGTTTATCCATTTGGTTCCTGATAAAATGAAAGTTCTCATGCATATATGATTATGGAACTTGAATTACTGATTTCATCCTAGATAATTTGGACCTCTTATACCATTCTTTTAACTAGGAAAATGTGATTATTGACCAATTGACTTTGTTGTAAAAGTTATGATGTGATGTTATTATGCTCATGAAAGATATTTGTTTTAAGATATTAATTTCCTCTCAATTTGGGTCTGTAAACATTTTCTTTGTATGCATTGAAAGACATTAGCTTAAAATTTTTAATGACATGATTGTTGTATGCTTGACATAATTGAGGAGTCTATTTGCTCAAGTGACAACATAATATATTCAAACAAAAGTAAGGAATATTGTGCATTAATATTTAGAAGGAGGTGAAAGTTTCTGTTTATGCTTTTGGCACCATGTTATCTTCTCACTTGTAATATCTGCAGCATATAGGTGATTTTACTTATCCAAGAGTGGCAGATTTTGGAGCAGCAATATCAGGTGCAAATAAGCTACAGTGCCAGCAGGTGCTTGAAGAACTTGATGTAAGTAGTTCATGGCACGCTAACTCACAGCCTCCTGAGAATGAATATTGGGTCTTCGTTCCTTTCCTTGTCCTAAAGTGTATTGGTTTAACTAGAGTAACTTCAAAGTCTCAGCTACTTATCACCGAAATTAAGAAGGATTTCCAGTCTTATCTTACATGGCTTTCATTTGGCATCTTGAACACTCTTCGAGGGTTTTGAATAATATACTGAGGAGAATCATATGTGCCTGCTCCTTGATCTCTTGAAGGATGTCCTGTTTAACATAGTAAAAGCCAAAACAATTCTCATGCTTTAGTAGTGTATACTTCTAGGAAGATTATTCGATCATTTTGCTCATAAGAAATTCTAAGATCTTGTTCTTGATGTGTGTGCTCCAGTTGCTTGGAGTAAAAAACATTGGCTCAAAGATAATTATTGTGATACTAATATCCATGCCCTCGTGGTTAGGGCTTTGAGATGACAGGGTTGTTTATTTATTTATATTTCACACCTGTAAGTATTATAGCCATCACATTTCTGATTCTATCACATCTCTACAATCAGGTGCATAAACGGCTAAAACTCACCTTGGAGTTGGTGAAGAAAGAGATGGAGATTAGCAAGATCCAGGTACGAATGGCTGGATAAGTGTCAACTTGGGAACCGTAGGATTCTCTCTGCTGTTTGTTCACTTTTTTGCTGTTTTTGGTTGTATACAGGAATCTATAGCCAAGGCCATTGAAGAGAAGATAAGTGGGGAGCAGCGCCGTTACTTGTTGAATGAACAGCTTAAGGCCATAAAGAAGGCATGTTAATTAGTAGAAAAATTTGAGTGATTTTTGGTTTATATTACTTGAATGTCATGGAGCACATTATTGTGACTATTTCTGCTTGAATCAACTTGTGATAAGTGGGATGCTTGATTTAGGAATAACTGATTATGATTATATTTTGTGCAGGAACTGGGTCTGGAGACTGATGACAAAACTGCTCTTTCTGGTGTTGTTCCCTTCCATCGGATTTACTATTATTCTAGAGTTGTTTCTGTCAAAATCTGATAATTTGTGCTTGTCCTTTTTTTGTACTGGCCTTCTGATAAATGTGAGAGGTGTGTGATGGAAATAAAAAGCATTTAAAAACCTGCTTAAGGATAAAGCAATAGTTGGGAACTCTCATAAAGCAATAGTTGGGAATTCTTTGTGTTAGATGTGACATAGTCTAACCAAGGTCCTTTGCTTGCGTGCAGAATAGTTAATGGTTCTGAGGTTTGCTTTCTATAGGATATTTGGCTAGACAATAGACCACCTTATTAGTTTTGCACAACTTTATTGTCTTCCTCTTGTCCACGAAGCCCCAATCTCCCCCTTTTATACAAGCTTTCCTTACCTCTGGGACTTTTATTTCTTTAGGGACCTAAATGATAGAGAAGCTAGTGACATTGGATTCTCCTACTGCTCTTGCCAAAATTCTTGTTAAAGTTCATTCTTTTTCTGTGAATTATGGGGCCTGGACTGTTGATCAGGATAGTACACTTGGAAATTCTTTCTTCTGTTTTCTTGCGCGCTCGCTGTCCCCTCAACTCCTTTATACTGACCTATTTGGTGAGCAAAGGTGCCATCCAAGATTAAAAATTCTCATTTGGTCATGAGAGGCTAAATACCAATAATTTGTTACAAAGAGAAGATCTTATTAGGCATTCTGCCCACAATGGTGTTTAATGTGTAAATATTATGATGAAAATCGTAGCCATCTTCTTCTGCATTTTGTATTTGCAAAGGAACTTTGGGCGACACTTCTTGAGTTATTAAAAGATATGGTTGAAGTTCCATCTTTGATAAATGAGGTTGAAGCAAAAAAACTGAGATTATATTGAGCTGTTTATTTCTATGATTTAGTGTATTTGCTTAGGAAGGATTGAACGTGCTTTAGGGACTATCACTCAACTAATAGTTGCATTTGGCAGAAAGTTACCAATCTTGCCACTCTTTGGAACAAGGCATTAGGTTTCTTTTATTGGTCAACCTCGAGGGACTTGCAATGAGATTGACAGGCAGTTTTTATGCAACTTGTTCATGTGTTTCTGTGGACCTCCTTTCTCTTTCCTTAGTGAAATTTATCTTTAATATAAAAAAATATGTCATATAATCTACAGTGGTTTGAGGGATAGAACTTGTGAGATGCTTTGTTGCTTCAAACTGAATAATTTATTTGTGCAGTAGAAGTTAGCTTTAGGTTTGTAGTGTGCGCTGCTCTACATCCTTGGGTTTATTGGCTGACATACCGGAAAACTTAGAGAGGGCGGGGGATTATGTTCTCTTCTTGGATCATAACTAAAGGAACTTTGCTGGATCTGGAATCCTACTCGAAAATCAACTTTTTCTTATTTTTTCACACTATGTGTTATTCCTGCTTGTATCTTGGATGGATTTTTGTGGTGATTTAGATAGGTTATGTCTTATAATATGCTTTTTCACATGCTGTCTTTGTCTCTATGTGTGAAAGTGAGCGTTTATTGGTTTATACTTTGGATTTAGATGGTATTCCCTTAGAAATAATCCTTATGATAATATATTAAAATTCTTTATTAACTTATGTGGTTGACATTCTTCATCATTTACTACAGCAAAGTTCAGAGAAAGGCTTGACCCAAAGAAGGAGAAAATCCCAGCTCATGTTTTGCAAGTCATAGAAGAAGAACTGACAAAGTTGCAATTATTGGAAGCGAGTTCAAGTGAATTTAATGTGACACGCAATTATCTTGATTGGTTGACTGCATTGCCTTGGGGAGAATACAGGTTTGTAGATCGATTATCATATCATATTGTTAATGCTTCATTTTTTAGTGTCTTTCCTCAATCCTCGAAAGTATCCAAATTTCAGATACATCCTTGTGTTGTGTAAATTGGTTCATGAAGTTTGTTTTTCACATGTTTAAAATGAGAACTGGAAAACCTATGCCATTAAACTCAAGATAGTGACATTTGTCCCCCTCTGTGGTTCCAATGCTTTTCTTTTTCCCCTAAAAGCTATGATTTGCTCATGAACGCTTCCCCATGTAATTGTGGCTGAAAAAAAAATCTGTCAGAGCGGAATTAGGATTTTTGGCCTTGTTGCTTTTCAAGGTTGTAATTATTTTATACACTGACAAATAGATCCATTGTTCCATGTGTTGTGTTCTATACTTAAATGGATTTTGTTGGTGATTTTTCCTTTTCTAGCACAATAGAGTGTGTCTTCTTTACGATTGTGTTGAAATAGTTCCAGAACATGGAGATTGTTTTGAAATTTAGTGCTTGAGCATGCAATGTTAGAACCTTGGATGGATAAAATGTTCGACAATTAATGGAAACTACTAACTAGATCAAGATATAAGATCACGAAGTCGATTAGTGAAGTAGTTATTATTATTCTAATCAATCAAAAAGTTCCCCCGTGTACATGCTTCCTATCTAAAAGAGGCAAAATCCTGAAAGATCCTGAGGATGAGACAGGGAAACAACTGTATCCAGCAAACAATGAAAAGGTGATCACCACACATGCTAAAACTTTGGTGTCACTGTCATTCTGAATGCTATAAAATAATGCGCTTACAAACTTTGGTAGAAAGAGAACATTAATTCCATTTGATATCAGCTACTTGAGTGGGAGGGCTTGGGTGACTGAGTTGTCCATTCAGTCCTGGTGTGTGTACCCTGGACTTGGGTGCAGCTACAACGCCGTCTTCAAAATAGAAAGACATAGTTGATGAAGACCCCCTAACTGACCAAGACTTTTATTTTTTGGTATGTTGGTCATTATATTTGTTAGAAATTTGGCAGGGTTGCTTGCTTTTTCAATTCGTAACTTCTGAAAATTCTCTTGGTAGAAATACTTGGTATTTTACTGATGCTTCTTATCATTTCTTTTCCATTTGTTCAGTGATGAGAACTTCGATGTAATTCAAGCACAAAAGATTCTAGATGAAGACCATTATGGTTTGACAGATGTTAAGGAACGGATATTGGAGTTCATAGCAGTGGGTAAACTGAGAGGAACCTCACAAGGTTAGGAAGTTCCTTAAATTTTCTTCGTCTATTCTATTTTCTGGACTAACGTTGGCTCTCTTGAATTACGTGCTCACAAATTTGCCAATGTTCTATACTTTGAGTTGATGTTAGTGCAATTAGAAGCTGGCTTTTTTTATAGTTATCATTTAATATGTTTAGTCAGTGTACATGTGAAAGCATGCACAGCCATGAATTGATGTCAGAAAAACTGTAGGGAGAGTAGAGAAATTTTTCATTTTGTTTCTTATCTTGTACATATGCTTCTTGTTTCTATGTAGGTGGACAATTATACCGAACAAGGATAATTGGGGACTCATGTTTTTGGTTTTCTTTATTGAATTTGGTACCCACTTCAAATGCAAAATGAATGGATCTGATTTCTTGCTTTCTCCTCCAAGTTTTGGAGTAAAAAAGTTACTTTTAACTCTTCTCTGTAGATTCATTCAAGTTTTCACTCATGTAGGATTTTAGAGACAGATAGACAAAAAAGGGTTTTTTCACTTCAAATGATGCAAACTTTATTTTTTATGCAATTGCTTTTTTCCCTTTTTGTATTGATCATTAAAACCAAGATCCAACAAACACAGCCTCAAGCAACCTATGTTGTTCATTTCTATAAAGGTACTCATTTACTTCATTGTGATATTCCTTACAAAGTCATCATGCCCGAGTACATGGAAAATTTGTTGCTAATGTACGTCTATGAATCATTTGTCCAGCAGAGCTTATTGATTTACTTGTGCTGGTTTATTTGGTTCCCTGTGGTTATTAAACTTGCAGCACTTAAACCAAACCAAATTTCTATTCTTTGTTCTTCAATTAAGAAACTTGACAGTTTTTATGTGAAAATGGTAAGTTATTTGTACTTTTGTTTTGTTTTACATGCTACCCTTTCATGAAAATATAGCATCAAGTATGCTTTACTTCTACGGTATCAAGTATGCTTTACTTCTGTTTGGCAGACCATCTGAACAACAGGACCAAATTACAAGTACCATGAAGTGCTTTCAAGATTTTCTTATTTTGACAAACACTCTTACTCAAAGTTTATGATGTAATTGATGAGGATTAGTTGCTACTTGGAGCTTAAAAATGTGTATGTGCATTCCATTACTTCTATTATTGCAAAGAAGTTAATGTGAATATGAAATTGAAACAGTCAAATCAAATGTAGTTGGCAGGAGTAAGTTCTTTACTCTCTTCCACTCCTCCCATTGCCCCAAAAATGTGGTGACCTTGTGCTGCACATTCCTTCAAGAAAGAAATCTGTGATTGAGAGTACTGAATTACTTGCTTGTTCTTTCTTCAATTATTTACAGGTAAAATAGTATGCCTCTCTGGTCCTCCTGGAGTGGGAAAGACAAGTATTGGTCGTTCCATTGCACGGGCCTTGAACCGTAAATTTTACAGGTTTTCGGTTGGAGGTTTATCTGATGTCGCTGAAATCAAGGTAGGTAATGAATCTTGGAACACTTGAGATGATGACGAAACTTTATCATTATGATGCGCCTCACTAACTGTGAAATACATGTCAGGGGCATCGCCGAACCTATATTGGTGCCATGCCAGGGAAGATGGTGCAATGTTTGAAAAGTGTGGGAACAGCTAATCCTCTTGTTCTGATTGATGAGATAGACAAGGTCTTTATTCTATATCTAGATTGGTCCATGGATGAAAGGATCCATTTGCTGTTTCTTATTTTATGGAATGAAATCTTGTAGCTTTCATTCTATTAGTTTTGACAACATTCTCGAGTAATGTATATCTTCTGGCAGTTGGGAAGGGGACATGCAGGTGATCCTGCAAGTGCAATGCTGGAACTCCTCGATCCAGAGCAGAATGCTAACTTTCTAGACCACTATCTTGATGTTCCAATTGATTTGTCCAAGGTTAGTGTGTGGCTGACTTAATTGTATGTATATCAGACCATCATTTGGACATTCTTCATGTTAGCATTTTCCTTAATGTTTGCTGGATGTGATTTCTGGTGGACAGAATGTACAATCGTGTTCAGGATTAGCAGCATCAGGACTAACTTGTTTATGAGTAATGAAGAAGTTGAAAAGCCTAGACGATTTTTAAACTTCTGATTGTGATGTCTAGTCTGTGGGAAAAGTATTTGAATACACTTTGTTCACATACTTGCAATGCCTGCAACACATGTTAGCTCTCCCTTGCTTTTTTCCAATATGATGGGAAAGGATAAGCGTGCATTAAGAATTTCTTTAAGATCTGTACACGACATGTTTATTTCCGGCGTTCAACTTGAGGTGGAACGATGAAATTCAACAACTATATTGGCAATGCTTCATTCTTTTCATCTGCTTTATCATTTCACAGACCAGGTGTGAGGGATTATGCTCATTTGATTTGGTTTATTGGGGATATGCTATGCATTCGTATTTTTTGGGGAAAAACATGCTCAATGTTTGATTTGGTTTATTGGGGAAATGCAATGCATTCGCATTTTTTGGGGAAAAACATGCTCAATGATTATATTGGAAATGCTTAATTCTTTTTCACCTGCTTTATTATTTCACAAACGAGGTGTGAAGAATTATGCTTGTTTGATTTGGTTGATTGGGGATATGCAATTATGGGTTTGGCTACTATGCTTTTGTACTTTTTCAGAAAAACATGCTCAATGACATGCTCTCTCTTGCAACTTTACATCTTCCAGTAGGGTATAGTTGCTTTATGAGCATTCCAACTTTTGTTTCCAAAGTATTTTCATTCAAAAGACTTGGGATTATTTCATGATCTTTCTGGAGCTTCTGTGGATGAATATATATGTATATATGTGTGTGTATGTATTTTTTTTTCCATCTCCTTTTTTCGCCATGTACCCACCTAACATTAAATAGACAACATATTTCTTCTCATTTACACAAACAGGAAGAAAGGACTGTTGAATAGTACCAGATACAATGTCTAGTTTGACTTTATAAAGTCATACAACATTCAGTCACAGCATAAACTTTTATATATCTTTTTGTTTGTAAAAATATTATTGAGAATGGAGATTATATTATTGCTCAATTTTTTCTATCGTATGTAGTATGTAATCATTTCTGAACAAAGTATTTGAACGTCTAACAGGCCATCTTCTTTGGGATGGGTGAAGAATTTGTTTGAGGCTCATTTCTAGGAGTTTGATGATACAGCAAATATTTGACAAATGGGTCAAATAAATATCATTTTTTTCTCAATTTCCAATGCATAGTTTGGCATGTTATGGAAGCTCAGAAAAACCATAATTCCACATTGGAAACTTGAAAGTTATTGCTTGCATATAATTGTGGTGGACATCCATTTGAATGCTCCTTTTCTCTATGAATTTCCCAACATGATGAGCGTTTGTATATCTCCGCTGCATAATCATGAAATATGCACTGACTCTGACCCGAGACATGATTTTTCTTTGAACTTAATTTTGAATTTATATATTCTGAAATTGTTCCCAGACAAAGCTTTAGATCTTTTAATAACTTGTTTAAGATTACTAAACATTAAGGTGAAGAATGTTTGATGACTATATAGATGTCTGTTCTGAAGCTTGAATATTGTTAGATCTACATATAATTTTGGATGAGCATCACTTGAATGCTCATTTTTGCTCTAAGCTTCCAATCTTGTGAGCGCCTATGTGCTGCATAATCTGTTGTGATGTTTGAATTGGTAGTGACTTGAGGCATGATATCAAGGTCATTCTTCAAGTTACACCATCTGAAAATGCTCCTTGATGAAGCTTGGGTCTTGGTAATAACCTGCTGGAGATTGCTAAACATAAAGGCTTGCTTATGGTTATTATAATGTCCTTTTTGGAAGTGATTCACGAAATTGGTTAGCTGCAATAAGTTACTCCATGTTTATTAGTTCTTGAATATGTTGTAATTTGGTTTTCCTCAGTAATTTCTTTCCTGACCTGCCTATTGCCTTACATGTTCCTACACTTGGTGCAGGTTTTGTTTGTCTGTACAGCAAATGTTATTGAAATGATACCCAACCCCCTTTTGGATAGAATGGAGGTGATCTCCATTGCCGGATACATAACTGATGAGAAAATGCACATTGCGAGAGATTACTTGGAGAAAACCACTCGAGAAGCTTGCGGTATCAAGCCGGAACAGGTATCTTTCCCTCCCTTCCTCCCTACCTCCCCCTCCCTTTCTCTCTCGCACACACACGCACAACACTTCTTGAAGATGATAAGTGGGCCTGGGACTTACCATCTCCCTCTTTTCTTGCACCTGAATGCCATGCCATTCATTTACAAAATTTCGTACTAGACAAAGGCATATGAGGAAAATCAGTGTAACGCACAAGAAAGTTATTTAAAACGCAAGGACAGGTGTCTAGAAGTCTAGACTAGCAAGCTTGGGGATTTGTCTTTGTTTGTGTACTTGATTGTTTTTGTTAAGGTTTCTTCTTAATGTGGACGAATGTGCAAATCTTAAGGACGCTACATAGAAAATAAGAAGCTAAAGGATAGGGTCATGCATGAAAAATCTATTAAAGCTACTCCACAGAAAGTGGCTGCTGCTAAGCACAAAAAGAGGCTGAAAGAACTATCTAGTCCCAGCTAAATGTTATTCTGGATTTTGATAATTGGGAGACTGACTCTGGATGCTTTTTGCTTGCAAATGTCTTTGTAATCCCCCCAAATTATTTGAACTTGTGTTTATACAAGTTTCTTTAAAATGATAATTCATTTTGATAGGTGGTTTGATGAAATTGCCACTGCCAGACTCTGAATTATGTTTATAGCAGTTGATAATCAGAACATACATTTAGGACCCAGCCATTTGTGTTTGGGATAGCCCTTAAATTAATGACAACAACTGCATAAGTTTTTGACTAAATTTACCTGAGCATGACAAAGTCGATTATCGAGAAACTCATGTTGATTAGGTTGATGAGAGATTGTTCTTACCTGTTGGTTTGTGTGTTGAAAGTAACTTTTGTGTCACCTAGGCTGGCATTTAGGAAGATCAAAAGTCTGCTACTCAATAGAATACTAGTTCGAGATGGTACATGAATGAAACAATTGTAGGAGTTCATTTGAACTGGTTATTTTGCATTTTTGTCCCCAAACGTTATGTCTATAATATACTGCTAGCTTAGTCTAGAAGTTTCTTTTACATTCAATCTCCACAGTAGTCTTATAAACTGAAACTTTAGACTTCTGAAGATCTCTCCTGTATCAGAAGTTCTACTTGCCTTATCGTCTGAATGAATTAGCTCTGCCCTGATCCTAGATGATGGTGTGTTTTTCGTTGCTGGGTGGAATTTGACAGCCCTGTCTTTCATTTTTCAACCTGTTTCAGTTGCTTTCAGACATTTAAGCATGGCTGAGTTCTCTGGGAATACTACTGCTTCAGGGATGATGTGTTTTAATTACGGATCTATATTGAACTCATTTGTGTGTACCTATGGAAGTTCTACATAGTGCTCGAAAAAAATTTGAGCTTGTTAACTGCCTTTGAAAAAGTAAGCAGAAGCGTAAAGAGTGATGAGCTATGAAATCTGCATGCTAAGTGTTATTTTGGTGCTTGATATCAACTGTTGAGTTTCATCTTGAAATTCTATTATCGTGCTAATTTGGCCTTTATTGTCTGCATGCTAAATGCTCTTCTCAACTGAACTTTTACTTAAATTTCACATGTGCCTTCTCTGTAGGATATCACTTAGTCTGCTGTTGTCTATTTTGATCCAGGTTGAGGTCACAGATTCAGCTCTTCTTGCTTTGATTGAAAATTATTGCAGAGAGGCAGGGGTTCGGAATCTTCAAAAGCAAATTGAGAAGATATATCGAAAGGTGGTGTTTCAAATTTTTATTTATTTTTCTGAGTGTAAAGTATTTCACGGTTTCATGTGGGTCATTAATGACGAGTTTATAAGATTTGATGATTTGATATATCATGTCTAAGAGCCATGACAGTGCCCGTGTTATTGCTTGCTTTTGCTAACAATTCTGTTCTTTAATTTTTTGTCAGATTGCTCTAAAACTTGTGCGACAAGGAGCATATGTTGAGCCTGTGGTTGGTGGAGTTCAGGTCCAACCTGATGAGGTAAAGGCAGAATCTGGTTCTGAGTCTAATGAAACTGCGATTGTAGGAGTAGAAGCTGAATCAGCAGATGGTTCTATTGATAGAAAGGAGTCTGAAAGTGCTCTAGAAGCTGAAGTAGTGGACTCCCCGGCTTACCAAGCTCCAACTTCTATTGATCAATCTGGTACTCCAGAGGTATCTTAAATATTGCCTCTCACTTATTTGCTCATCTATTGGAAAACTTGTCTTCAGTTCCGCTCTAAATAACAATAATTAAATTAGCCTTAGCATTGTACCCTATAGAACGAACTAGATAGAGACAATGTGTTTTGTGGTAGAATAATCATTTCCTGCCTGTAATCTTCCTATTTGTTCGATATGAAGGTTTTAATTCCTTAGCATGAACTATGTGTTGTACAATATCATATTGCCTGGACTGATACCAATGCTGGCATCATATTGGTACCTTGGATGTCATCCTGGCAGGACACTCTGGATGCTGAGAAAAATCAGGAAAGTGAAGCTACTAAAAAAGTGGAAAAGGTTTTAGTTGACTCGTCTAACCTTGTTGATTTTGTTGGCAAGCCTGTTTTCCATGCTGAGCGCATATATGATCAAACTCCTGTTGGAGTTGTTATGGGTCTTGCTTGGACGGCAATGGGAGGCTCTACGCTCTACATAGAAACCACTCAGGTTGAGCAAGCTGAAGGTAAAGGGACCCTCAATCTAACGGGACAACTTGGAGATGTCATGAAGGAAAGTGCCCAGATTGCTTACACCGTTGCCAGAGGCATATTGCTTGAGAAGGATCCTGGAAATACATTTTTGGCCAATTCGAAGCTTCATCTTCATGTTCCTGCAGGGGCCACCCCTAAGGATGGTCCAAGTGCTGGTTGCACCATGATAACATCCTTGCTATCTCTTGCCATGAATAAACCTGTCAAGAAGGACCTGGCAATGACTGGAGAAGTCACTTTAACTAGAAAAATTCTTCCTATTGGTGGGGTATGTGAAGCAAATTTTAGTATCTGTTATGCATGTTCTGTCACCAACCCATGTTAACCATATTTCACCTCTAAATCATCAAAAAATTTTCTTAGGTTAAGGAAAAGACAATTGCTGCAAGGCGTAGTGATGTGAAGACCATCGTATTTCCCTCTGCTAACCGGAGAGATTTTGATGAGCTTGCCCCTAATGTGAAGGAAGGGCTTGAGGTACATTTTGTCGACGACTATAGTCAAATATATAATTTAGCTTTCAATGATGAGAGTCTGAGGGGAGAGTAAATTATGGTCTCTCCGCCTGGGCGGGCTGTTTGGACAGTTTCTTTTTTCTACTTATGTAGCTTAGTACCTGTTGATGTTGCAATTATCAGTAAATTGTGTCAGGAGGAGGTATCCTCATCCATTGATTTTCGTAAACTATAGCAACTGATTGATTGATCTTCCGTAAAAGATGCTGATATCTTATTCACTTGTTTTTTGCCAATAAAAGATGGAAGGGGGAGTAGGGTTTCTTGGTGTTGTAACAACTTTTTCATCTTTTACATAGTTTAGTGTTGCTAATATCTAGTTTACACACTCATATTCTGTGCTAAAACTTATCCTAGTTTTGTTCTCTTACAAAATGTTCTGTCAGAGATGCGGCTATACTTTGAATGTTGCATTTTGGTTCCTTACCATCCGTAATGTATTTGATGGACTTAATTTGAGTTAGCTATATTTATCTTATAGTTGTTTCCATTCAAACATGACACTTCAACAAGCAAAAATACATGCTCCAAATAATAATTATGAGACGCTCCAAAATTTCTACTGATAAGAATTAGACCTTGTTTTAAAATGTGGAAAGGAAAAATGAAAATAAAATTATGTATGGATCCACGCTAATTTAGGTTTGCAAATAATAATTGACAAAGGGTTTTAGTGTTGAATGAAGTGACAAGGTTCATGAACTTACGAAAATTATACATATGATTTTGATTAATTAGTAATATTCAAACATGCATGTATATGTTCTCACTAAGTGTTCAAAATTATTAGATGCATGGTCTGTGAAATTCATACAACATTACCAAGTAAAATATTGTTTTGAATTTTGATTATGTCTGTAACAATGCGCATGATTGATAATTTTTATTGTTCTTCATATTAATATACCGGGGATAGCTCGGTTGGGAGAAAATCTGAAGGCCCCGTGTTCAGTCCATGCTCACCGCACATTTATTTCATATCTATGTCGTTGATTTCTGCCGAAAGCAGTGGATAAAATACCCACAGAGACTAAATCCAATAGACAATCTTAGATTGAGTGTAGTAGGAGGGTGGTATGGGCCTTCAGTTGCATGGAGTTCATTAAGACATTGTCTGGATCTGTGGGCTGCGTATCGAGGAAAGCAGAGAAGCAGATGGAAACCCATTTAGATCAGATCCAGAAATTAAATTAAATTAAATTAAATTAGCGTAATGCCTTGCATGTTCAAACTGAGATTTGATCAGCCATCTCATGCGCTCATTTAATCTGCCGAATAGATAGCCCTAATTTTGTCTTGTTCTTCAATCCATATTTATATTCAAGTGAGTATAATTTTTCGATTTATGAATGACAAGCATGGGTTTATGAACTCATCCCGTCACTGGCTTCACCAGTGAGTTTTTTTTGAGTTTCCACGCTTTTACCGGTGGAAGGATAGCAAACTTCCACATAATGTGGAGGAGGCAGAGAATAAATTGAAACAAGTTACAGTAGAAATGGTAATAATTGTAACAATTCATTATTAGCTTTTTGTATAATAATTTGAATTTGATAATTATTGTCATTGTAATAGGTTGTAGCCCTCAATCCTACTCAAGAGGAGTTAGAATTGGCAGTTTTGATCAAAAAATTAGAGGTTGCCAGTACTACTATTAGTGAAGTCCATGTTTGTGATTATACAATATATGAAGTAATTATTGTAGCGAAAATTGAAGAAATTAAATCATTGAAAGAAAAAATTAATTGAAGGGTGAGTGTGAGGAGGGTGATGAGGAGCATCTAGCTAAGGACAAGATTGATCGGGAGGAGCTTGAAGAGGAAGTTGGTGAGTATGTACACGAGGGGGGACTTAATTTGGTAAATGATGCACAGAAAGAAGGGGATGAATCTGAAGACATAGTGGATGAAGAAACTTGAACAAAACACCATCATGATCATTCAGATTCCCCCAAACCTTTGAAGACAGAACTTTATGTACCAATTCAAGCGGCTGAGTTTGAGGAATCTGAGATTGGAGTGGTAAATGTTATGTCCTCGATTGTGACAAATTTGTGTAATTGAGAAGACAGGAAGCCAAAATAGAAATCTCCAAATTTTGTCAACCCTCAAGCACCACACTGGCCAAAAGAGCAAGACAAGTGACAAAGACCTATCGTCCTTGTGCACACAAAAATAGAGAACAAGAAGAGAAGGTGTTGTCAATTACTTTATATTTAAGTTTTTGATAAGTGCATTTCATTTGTAAATTGTCTATTTTTAATAAATGTAATGATATCTTATACTTGATTGGTTGATATTTGTACTTAATGTGAAGATATCTTCTACTTCATATTGGTGATATTTGTATTTAATATGCTAATCTTTTGTACTCCATGTTGGTGATGTTTATACTTAATGTGCTAATCTTTTGTACTTCATGTTGGCGATATTTGTACTTCATGTGCTGATATTTTGTATTTAATAATTGATACTTTATACCTAATGTGTTTGAGTTTTGTACTCCATGTTGGCCATATTTTGTACTTCAATAGGGGATACTTCAATAGTTGATACTTTGTACTTAATGTGCTTGAGTTTTGTACTCCATGTTGGTATATTTTGTACTTCAATACAGGATACTTTAATCATTGATACTTTGTACTTAATGTGCTTGAGTTTTATATTCCATGTTGGTTATATTTTGTACTTTAATAAGGGATACTTCATAGTGATATTTTGTACTTAATGTGCTGGGTTTTGTATTTCATGTTAGTTATAGTTTGTACTTTAATAGGGGATACTTCAATAGTTGATACTTTGTACTTAATGTGCTAATCTTTATACTTCAATAGTTGATACTTTGCATCTAATGTGTTGTGTTTTGAGCCCAATCTAGATGGTAGATGAACTAGCAAGCCCAAAGATTGAGGCGCCTGATCCCTATAAAGGAAGGACTAATTATAGAGGTTGTGCTCTTATTCCAATAGAAGAGCGAGAAGTCATTGATAACTTTGTCAGAAGAGATAATTGAGGTAACAAAATTTGCTTATTATTTTTATTTTGGATAAATTGGTGTCTAAACTAACAATTAACAATTGTGTAGGGTGACCATTTGGGAGGGAGCATGACAATTTCTAGATGGAAGAAACTTTTGTGAGCTCTTTTTTGGAAGAGAACTTACCGGTGACATAGTGGACTGGTACATGTAGATATTATGTAGCCTATCTTTTGGTAACAAATGTCACCATAAGGACGTTTGCAATAGCGCAAGCATGTGGCGATTAACTTAATTTAGTTCACATTTCCAATGAGTCTAACCATTTGTTTTATACTTCATAGGCTGATATATTAGCAGACTTGAGAGACGCAACATGAAGGATATTACAGATGAAGAATTTGTGGAGTTGATATCTACACTTAATATCTACACTTAACTCTTTCACCCATAAAGATTTGGGAGAGCTCATGTTGGATGTTGTAAACCAGTATTGTTATATAATCCTATCGATTTGTTAGCTCCATCATTGGTTTATGGTTGTCCTTGACATCTCAACTCATTTTTTCTTGTACATGAATTCAATAATGGCCGCCAAATTCAAATTGACAGCTACTGCTATTGTAAGTTTGCTTTCTTTCCCTATGATTTCTTCATAAAGTAGAGAGTCAACAAATGATTAATATTTTTGTTGGCTTCATTCTATTCTTGGTACATGAAGCTTCATTATGGTGTCGTTTGGATGAATACATGAGGCCAAAAAAATGCAAACAACAAAAGGGTACAGTGGATTGTGGTGTCTATGTGTGCCTTCGGGTAGAAGGTTTTGCAAGAGACACCCTTAAGTTTTGGAGGACTGCTAGAACAATTGACATGGATAAATATCATGCGACAATGGCATATACAATATTAAGTCATGAAAATGCCAAGATTTGAATCACACTTTATATTTAAAAATATATGTAAATTGAAGCATACTTTGTATATAATATTATTTTGTATGTAAGTGTAGTTTTTCATCAAGTATTTATAATATTTTCAATTGAAATTGGATAGTGAATTGAGTACAATTGATGAAAATGAAGTATAAATGTGGAACAAACAACATATAACATGTGTTGTGTTGAAATATAATATTCCTAGTTTTCGTTAAAACTGTGGAAACTGGGCAGCCAATTTAAGTACAATTTGAGGGTAATGAAGTACAAACTTGGATAAAAGAAAGTATAAAATGTGTTTCATTGAAGTTCACTTCAATTCAATTAAAATTAGGCAGTGAATGTGAGTACAATTCGAAGAAAATGAAGTACAAACCTAGAACTAACAAAGTATAAAATGTGTTTCATTGAAGTACACTTCAATTCCTTTGAAACTAGGCAGTGAAAGTGAGTACAATTCGAAGAAAATGAAATACAAACCCAGAACAAACAAAGTATAAGATGTGTTTTGTTGAAGTACGCTTCAATTCCATTGAAACTGGACGGCCAGTTTGAGTACAATCTGAGGGCAATGAAGCACAAACCCAGAAAAAATAAAGTATAAAATGTGTTATGTTGAATTTATTCAATTGAAACTGGGCAGCGAATGTGAGTGCAATTTGAAGGAAATGAAGTACAAACCCATAACTAACAAAGTATAAAATGTGTTTCGTTGAAGTATACTTCAATTCCTTTGAAACTGGGGAGTCAATTTGAGTACAATTTGAGGACAATGAAGTACAAACTTTGAAAAAACAAAGTATAAAATGTGTTTTGTTGAAATTTACTTCAATTCAATTGAAAATGGGCAGTGAAAGTGAGTATAATTTAAAGGAAATGAAATATAAATCCAGAACTAACAAAGTATAAAATATGTTTTGTTGAAGTACACTTCAATTTCTTTGAAACTGAGCAACCAATTTGAGTACAATTTTAGGGCAATGAAGTACAAACCCAGAAAAAATAAAGTATAAAATGTATTTCGTTGAAGTTCACTTCAATTTAATTGAAACTAGGTAATGAAATTGAGTACCATTTGAAGAAAATAAAGTACAAACTTGGAATAAATACAGTATAAGATGTGTTTCGTTGAAGTACACTTTAATTCCATTGAAACTAGGCAGCGAATTTGAGTAAAATTTGAGGGTAATGAAGCACAAACCTAGAAAAAATAATGTATAAAATGTGTTTTGTTGAAGTCACTTCACTCCAATTGAAACTAGGTAGTGGAAGTGAGTATAATTTGAAGAAAATGAAGTACAAATCCATAACAAACAAAGTATAAGATATGTTTTGTTGAAATACACTTCAATTCCATTGAAACTGGTAGCCAATTTGAGTGTAATTTGAGGACAATGAAGTACAAATCTAGAAAAAACAAATTATAAAATGTGTTCCATTGAAATTCACTTCAATTTAGTTGAAACTGGGCAGTGAATAGGAATGCAATTTGAAGGAAATGAAGATCAAACATTGAATTAACAAAGTATAAAATATATTCTTTTGAAGTACATTTATTACAATTAAATAATTATTCTCTAATAATTATAATGGTGGTCAAGTACAATATTTTGAGATTGTTGGATCATGTGAAGTACGTATTTGTACCGGTGATAATGTGGATATTATCGTTAAATTTTCATTTGTTTACGTCTTTGAAAGCACAAGTATTCTTTCATTACCGCGATTGACAACATTTATTTGTTGAACATTAGTGGTTAATAAATTAAAACTTTAACATTATTTTATTCATATGATAAATATTACCCATATTTTTGTAAGTTGGTGATTAATTACCAAGACTTAAAATTCAAATCATTGAACAAATTTTAATTTAACAATATTAGTAAAAATATTAAGATATTAAGTACAAAATTGTCGAAATGAGTTAAAAATGTCAAGAAATATTACTATGTTTGTACTTTGTATGTAAATACGTATGTATATTGAAGTATACTTTATTTATAATATTATTTTGTATGTAAGTGTAATTTTCCATCAAGTATTTATAATATTTTTCATTGAAATTGGGTAGTGAGTTTAGTATAATTTGAGGGAAATGAAGTACAAACGTGGATAAAAAAAATATAAAATGTATTGCGTTGAAATACACTTAAAATAAATTAAAATTGGCTAGCGAATTTGAGTACAATTTGTGGGCAATGAACTATAAACCCGAAACAAGAAAAGTATAAAATTTGTTCCATTGAAGTACACTTTAGTTTAATTGAAGTTGGGCAATGAATTTGAGTACAATTTGAGTGAAATGAAGTAGAAAACAAACAAGTATAAATATTTTTGTGTTGAAGTGCGCTTCAATTCGATTGAATCTGAGCACTGAATTTGAGTACCAATCAATGAAAATGATGTACAAATTCAGAACGAACAAAGTATAAAATGTGTTTTTATTGAAATATAGTTCAATTCAACAAAAATTGGACAGTGATTTTGAGTACAATTTGAGAGAAATGAAGTATAAACCCAGAACAAATAAAATATAAAATGCATTTTGTTGAAGTACATTGGTGCTAAGAGGGCAATGAAGTACAACCTAGAACTAACAAATTATAAAATGTATTTCATTGAAGTACACTTCAATTCCTTTGAAATTGGGCAATCAATTTGAGTACAATTTAAGAGCTATGAAGTACAAACCTAGAAAAAATAAAGTATAAAATATGTTTCGTTGAAATTCATTTCAATTCAATTAAAATTGGGTAGTGAATGCGAGTACAATTCGAAGGAAATAAAATACAAACTCAGAACTAACAAAGTATAAAATGTGTTTCATTGAAGTACATTTCAATTCCTTTGAAACTTGGTAGCCAATTTGAGTACAATTTGAGGGCAATGAAGTACAAACCAAAAAAAAAAAAAGTATAAAATATGTTTTATTGAAGTTCACTTCAATTCAATTGAAACTGGGCAATGAATGTGAGTACAATTCAAAGAAAATGAAGCACAAACCCAGAACTAATAAAGTATAAAATATGTTTAGTTGAAGTACACTTCAATTCTTTTAAAACTGGGTAGCTAATTTAAATACAATTTGAGGGCAATGAATTACAAATCCAAAAAAAACAAAGTATAAAATGTGTTTTGTTGAAGTTCATTTCAATTTAATTGAAATTGGTCAGTTAACGTGAGTACAATTCAAAGTAAATGAAGTACAAACCTAGAACTAACAAAGTATAAAATGTGTTTTGTTGAGGTACAAATTTTAAGAAATCAAGTACAATTATCCTAGATTTAGGTACAAAATTTAACTAGCTTAATGATTCTTTGCATGTTTGATGATTATGCCTTGTTCTACCATATATTTTACACTTAATTACACGTTTCTCAATTTGTGATGGAATTCTTTGTGTCCTTATACGCCCAAGTTGAGATTGGCAATTAGGTGCATTAATGATGCCATCATTATCTAGCGGGAACATATTCATATCAAATGCAGGAATATGATTTATCACTACTTGATATGTTTGTTGATACATCTCAACTCGGTAGTATTGATCGGTGAAGTCATACAGTGTAAGTAACCTTGATTCAATACAAGCACAAGCATGTTTATATGGTATTTTGTCAATCTGCCATGCTCTGCATGAACAAACCCTACTATGTAAAACTATAGCATACGATTTATTTTGCTTAATCACGTCAAAGCTCCAACCGCTAGACATGACAATTGTTAAGTTATAAGAACGCATATGATTGATTGCCAACTTCTTCTCTTGCTGTGGACATAATTGACCAACTATCTTATGAGATTCTTTTTGTTGATCATGCATCATAACCATTGTTTACATGCATATGTGATCAACTATGGCTGCAACTGGCATAAATTGGGCTGGTTTAACCTAATTATTCCCACATTCTGCTTGATTATTGTTTATTAACCCCCATCAATCTCCATTGAATAAGGAATTTGCCCAACATGGTGGGTCAAACTGCATAATAAAGTCTCTGACAAGCGGCAGTGACTTCAAGATGTTGTTTATATGTCGTGTATACTCCTGCCTTGTAGGCGCATAAGCAGCTTTCATAAAAATATAGCACTAATGTTTCTTGTTGTGTAGAGGATATTTCCTTAATACTTGAATTTAAAATCATAGAAACAATAATGCGCTAAATGTTATGTATGAATTAGAGTTTATTTCATATAATTTTTCACAAATAAAGATAAAGTATACTTACTTATTTAAAGCTATCTACTACGTGTCTCAAGAAATATGTATGGTGCCTACCATGAAATATCATGGGGAGGGCCATAAACAAACTTAGATGTCAATCAGAGAAGAAAGTAAACCTTCATAAGCCAGGTAGATATTTAGAATTTAAGATACTTTTTAGCTTGAAGAAGAACCACTCCCAATTAATATATCATTTTTAGAGTCTACAACTGCATATGTTAGTGTGAATAAGTCATTATTAGTATCCTTACTGATAGCATTGAGTAAGTATCATTTGTATTTCTTTTTAATATAGTTGCCATCTAAAAATATCAATAGCCTACATCCCATGAGAAAACCAATAAGGTAAGCACTGAAACATATAAATAGCTGAAGAAATTTTTGACTAATTGGGTCAATCTCATAATCAGCAATACTTCCTGGGTTTGTCCTCTTTGTAGCATCATAGTACCACCTCAATTTATCATAAGATCCCTTGTCAGTACCATGAATGTCATGCATAGCTAATTCCATACCCATCCATGCTTTATAGTACCTAAGTTCCCCACCATATTCTTCATGGACATCTTTTAATATGATAAAGGGCCGAAAACATGGCTCTGATGTCAATTTATCCCTCACAACGTTAGCAACCCAAGCAAAATCGGCTTTATGATGTCCCATTGTCCAAAGATTGGCCACTCACAACATGTGTGCTCTAGATTGCATTTTCGAATGCCAAATAATTTATCAGCATCATGCCTTGATGTATAGATTCTCCATATGCAATTTTTATCACTGCAAACAACTATGATTTTTGTTGTTGTTATTTTTCTTGTATTTAAATGACTGCAAAGTAGATACTGCATAATTTTTAAGTATAATTCTAAACTCCTGAGCATCCTTAAATGTCTGACCCTTCCCATATATGCAATTCCTCTATGCATAAATTGAGTTGCTAGTTAAAGCCAATTCATTGTGCGATACATTGGTTGAACCAATATCCTCTTCGACTACATCCTTTGAGGTTGACAAATGAATTATAATTTCAGAAAAAAAGAAGTTCAATTTCAATAAAGTGAAGTATAATTTCAGAACATTTGAAGTATAAAACCCTGGCAATTGCAGTATAATTTTTGATAATCCATTAGTAGAACACTTGAAATATAAAATTTAAATAATATAGTACATTTTTATGTGAAATGAAGTACAATTTTAGATAATTGGAGTACAAATTTATATAAAATGAAGTACAATTTCAAAACATTTTAAGTATAAAATTCTAGTAATTACAGTACAATTTTGAATGATCAATAAATAGAATATTTAAAATATAGAACTTCAATGAATAGAGTACAGATTTAGGTAAAATGAAATATAATTTTAAAAAAAGAGAGTACAATTTTAGATAAAATTCGGATAATCAATAAATAGAACACTTAAAATATATAATTTCAATGAATAGAGTACATGTTTAGGTAAAATGAAGTATAATTTTAGAAAAAAAAATACAATTTTAGATAAAGTTTGGATAATCAATAAATAGAACAATTAAAGTATATAACTTTAATGAATAGAGTATAGGTTTAGGTAAAATGAAGCATAATTTCAGAAAAAGTACAACTTTAGATAAAGTGAAGTATAATAGATTTAGCTATTGAAGTACATATTTAGATAAAATGAAGTACAATTTTGGAACACTTGAAGTATAATACTTCAATGAAAAGTTACAGGTTTTGTAAACTGAAGCAAGTATAATTTCAGAAAACTGAGGTACAATTTTACATAAAGTGAAGTACAATTTCAGAACAATTGAAGTATAAAATCCTAGCAAAGGCAATATAATTTTGGATAATTAATAAATAGAACACTTAAAGTATAAAACTTCTATAAATAGAGTACCGATTTTGTAAAGTGAAGTATAATTTCAGAGAATCGAATTATAATTTTAGATAAAACATGTATAGTTGAGGTATAGAACTTCAATGAATAGAATACATATTTAGGTAAAATGAATTACAAAATAAAGTATAATTGTAAAAAAAAAAGAAGTACAATTTTAGATAAAATGAAGTATAATATCTGAACATCTAAAGTATAAAACCATAGCAGAGGCAGTACAATTTTTGATAATCTATTAGTAGAACACTTGAAGTATAAAACTTAAATAATAGATTCAGCTAATTGAAGTATAGGTTTAGATAAAATGAAGTACAATTTCAAAACACTTGAAGTGTATTACTTTAATGAATATATTACATGTTTTGTAAAATGAAGCAAGTATAATTTTAGAAAATATAAGTACAATTTTAGATAAAGTGAAGTACAATTTTAGAACACGTGAAGTATAAAAGCCCAACAAAAGTAGTATAATTTTGGATAATCAATATATAAAATACTTGAAGTGTAGAACATCAATGAATAGAATATAGGTTTAGGTAAAATAAAGTATAAGTACAATTTTAATGAAGTGAAGTATAATTACAGAACACTTGAAGTATAAAACCTTAGCGCAGGAAGTACAATTTTTTGATAATGCATTAGTAAAACTTAAATAATAGATTCAGCTAATTGTAGTACAAGTTCAGATAAAGTGAAGCACAGTTTTGGAACACTCAAAGTATAATACTTCAATGTATAGATTACAAGTTTTGTAAAATGAAATAAGTATAATTTTAGAAAGCTGAAGTATAATTTTACACAAAGTAAAGTACAATTTCAGAATACTTGAAGTATAAAATCCCAGTAAAGGCAATATAATTTTGGATAATTAACAAATATAACAATTAAAGTATAAAAATAAAGTATAATTTCAGAAAATCTAAGTACAATTTTAGATAAAAGTAATACAGTTTGAGAACACTTCTAGGAATAAACTACTTGCAATAACAGTATAATTTTGGATAATCAATTGGTAAAAGACTTGAAGTATAAAACTTAGTAGAGTACAATTTATATGAAATGAAATATAATTTTAGATAATTGGAGTACAAATTTATATAAAATGAAGTACAATTTCAGAACAGTTTAAGTATAAAATCTTGGCAATTGTAGTATAGTTTTGGATAATCATTAAATAGAGCAGATGGAGTATAGAATTTCAATAAATAGAGTACATGTTTAGGTAAAATGAAGTATAATTAAAAAAAGAAGAAGTACAATTTTAGATAAAGTGAAGTATAATTTCCCAACCTCTAAAGTATAAAATCCTAGCAATTGCAGTATAATTTTTGATAATTCATTAGTATAATACTTGAAGTAATAAACTTAAATAATAGTGTATAATTTTGTCAAATGAAGTATAATTTTATTTGCAATGAAGTATAATGTAGATTGCTTAAAGTAGAGAAAGATTTTTAAATAAACAGAGTACAATTTCAAAATACTTGATATACAAAACTTTATAAATTGCAATATAATTTAGATTTTGTAGAAGTGTTATCTTAAAACATCATTGTTCTTCTTGGCACTACTACTTGATTCATCTTTTCGATTTACCAGGATGTCAGCAATGTTCATTTTTAATGCCAAATACAGTATGACCGTATTCAAGACATCGTCATCATCATTAAAGTCACATGTAATCTTTGATGTGGAGCTATGTATTGCAAATTGAAGAGCTCAATGTTGATTTCATTCTATTTTCTTGAAAGATTAATATACATGTCCATTAAAGTTATACCATCCTTAATTGACATTATATGAAGTGGTCTTTGTAGCGGCAACTTCTTAACACTTGATTGAACACTCCACCTTCACTACTAGTTGACATTGTCGGAAAAATATAAGAAACTTAGAAGTAACTGAGAAGAAGAAAGAAAAGAAGAAACCCGAAAATGATGAAGAAGAAACCTAAAAAAGATGAAAATGACAAGAGAATAAGACAATGCAGATGTCGGGTTGGTGGTTGTTGGCTCCTACGATTATTCTCGTTCTCGCTGTGGAGCTTGTTGCATTTTTTATTTTTTTTCTTTTTTTGGAAATGATATTGCTATTGCTAGGGTTTATTGTTACTTTTGTTTATGATAAAGAAGTAAAAAAAAATGAGTGAAAAATATTATAGTCAAGGACATTTTTGTTAAATCAAGTGAGTAGGGAGTGAACTCTAAAATTATAACAAAACTAGGGAGCTTAATCTAAAGAAAATCAAGTGAGGATTGATCATAAAATTGATAAGTGTTTTTGGTACTTTTAAATAAGTTGAGCTTATTTTTTTTTTATGTGTGAAGGGTAGGTAGACGGGTTTTGGGGTATAATTTAATCATCATAAGATTGATGTAATTGAACTGTTGTTTGGAACAAGAAGAGATAATGTGAAAAAACAGCCTTAAATTGTGAGAAAGAGAACGATGACATATCAAAACTTTCTTGATTTTTTCAGCATTGCATAGGTGCATACCTTTACATATAGTCTTACAACTTTCCATGACTCAACATAGTTTGGTCACTTTGATTTCCTTTGTTATTTTAGTGATCTGTAGAGAATTATATCCATTTTTATTGGATTTTTGCTTTTATACTCTTATATAATTAAGCATATTATCAAGTCATGATATGTAGAACTTGTAGTACCCCACCTGGGATAGCCCACAAGTCGGGATGCCACTCAATTCAATCTTATAGCATGCAAACATCATATTGATAGGCCCATAAAATTTTTCACAATTTTTGAATAAACCACAATGATCATAAACTCACAACATACTTCAAATTTAATACAATAATATTAGAATGCTATAACTCATGCTAATTACCCAACAATACTAAAAAATAAAACGTCATCACAATAGACAATTCATACTAGCCATAAGTCTTAAGTTTATCCTGACATATTATGACATTTTTAAAACCAAAATGTAACCAATGGTGGATTCATATATAACCATACATTCACCTAAATACTATTACAGATTATTCTGTCAAACCAACTATCAGTCTACATCCCCTATCTCATACTTGTTTGAAGAGGAAATAAATAATACGAGGGTAAGTCGTAAGGACTCAGTGAGGGATAAGACAAAGCAATACATGGTTTGTCAAGATTTAATAAGTCAACAGAGTAATTTGTTGACATAGCAATATGGGAAGAACATCAATATGTTAGAATAAGAGAAACAATAGTTTGCAAACTATTAGCGAATGCTAGGTTAGGAGTTGCAATTGTTGGCTCAATGGCCTGATCATCTTAACCGATCTTGTTCGGGAGGTATAGAGCATCTCAACTGATCACATTCTTGGAGGAATGTTTGTTGGCTCACTTGGCCCTAGACATCAACGCGATCTAGACTAGGAACATACTCTAGCCTTATTGCTCCATGAATACAGTACACTCAAAAGTAACAAGCCTAATAGTATATACATTCAAGAAAAGAGCATAGCATGCATATTAGAATACCTTTGTGCCTCCATAACAGTACAATAGTTTAGTCATAACAATTCGGTAATAATAGTGGCTCGAGCTTGATGACTCAGCAATAACAATGGCTCAAGCATGATAGCTTGGCAAGACACTCAGTCCAACAATTCTCCTGTATCATTATTTGTCATTATGATCAACAATCAATTTCCTACAAGGCAAAATAATTAAGCGAATACGCCAACATGGCAATCAATGATAAACTGATCGAATCAAGGAAACCAAAACAATCAACTAACAATATACAATATAGATTCAATTTGGATGATAACAAATGAAACTATGCAAATTCATGGAGCCAGAATGGGATAATCAGTTTGTGATCAGAATAGTTTAGGAACAAAAATTCGACTCAAGGTACACGATTCAATAATAGATACAGTTCACGAGTTCAAATAGTTCACAGAGTTCAATTGAAGAATAGTCAGTTTCAAGGAAAGACAGATAAATAACAATGCAATTTCCAATTAGAAGAACCTCACAGGATTCAACAATTAACAACAATGATAATGATAATCAAGAGAGGTATCAGATCAGTGGAACCTCACATGGTTCGACGATAGATATGGAATAAGCTCATCCAAGGCAAGTACCAATCGGTAAACCCTCACTGGGGTATAACAATTAATAGAGTGCAGTAACAAATTCAAGTACTAGGTCGGTAAACCTTTACCTTAATAACCTTGGCAATGCAATTCAAAGCCTATTGATCTGTAAGGTTTAACTCCTCATCACCTAACTGAAGAGTAGGCTCACTGTCAAAACCTTATTCAACCCTATAATTACAGTTATACAATTAACAATTTAAAATCAATAGTTACTCGAGTAGTATGGTAACTTAGGGTTTTAGTTCGATATTATCATTACGATATATACTAATCTCAGTATTATTATGAAAATATTTTTGGAGTTCATTTACATTGGTAAAAAATAATATAGTTGGATCCCTAAACTACATAATTAGCCTTATATTGTTACATAATATCGATTATAATAGCCCAATTATCTTTAATAATCCCAAATTTTGCTGCTTAGGTTTCTAATCCATAGAATTCGATTTAACCCTCCAATTAACTCAATTAACTAAAGTTACAATATAATAATGCAAATCTGGGTCCATTGGGTATATCTATATATCCATGCATGTCTTTTATATGGTCCATAATCATAATTTTGGTTCTATTATCTTATTTCTACATTAAGATTTATGCAGACAACTTAATTAGATTAAACCAGGTATCAACTTATTTGATGTCAATATTTTACCCAATCAATCAAATTTAAGGCTGAATCGTTGCATGATACCAGCCTGCCTAGACTTCTATAGTCGTCATGATCAGACTCGTGGTCAGCCACCAGAGTGCCGCCATGCATCGTTGCTAGAATTGGGTTGTGACACCACCAAATTGTGCACCTTGCTGGGCTCTATCAAACCTATAAACTAATTTTTGAATCAAACATCGATTGGTCGTTCAATTTGCCAAAAAACCACCAACCCGCCACCAACGCTACCACCCCATTTTCTCTAATTTTACTATTGCTTGTGGTCGATTATGAAAATTGAAAGTACTAAATTGTTCCTTGAGTTAAGGGCTACAAAACCCACCCTCAGTTGTGAGTTTTTATTGCATGTGACACCACTCTGCCACCTCCGCATGGCCAAAGTTTTCAGCTCAAATTTTGGCCACCATAGCAGTTAGTTTTAGGAGAGAAGGGTATCAATGGATTCCTTGCACTGAGGGGAAGAGATTGGTGTATAATATGAAGGGGTTTGTCATTCATTGGAGGGGGTTGCCGGAGAGGGAAGAAACGGGTGCATGCAGTGAAGGGAAAGAAGAAAATGGGGAGGAAAATGGAAACTTGGTATTTAAAGGAAATTTTTAGAAATTAGCAATTGACCTCTATACTTTATTTCTATTTTTAATTAAATATTCCAGAAATTAAGTCTTCCACATAACACAAAATTTTGTTAGTACCTTGAATTGGTCCTTTTGACCTAAAGATATCTTATTTGGGCCCCAAAACTCTTAGAGTCTCTTTAATTAGTCTTTCCTATTTGTATTTTAGTCTCCAAAACTTTCAATTTCCAAGCAATTAAGTCCTTCATATTAATTTTTTGAGCACTAAAATTTGACTGACTAATATTTTGAGTTCTAAATTCTTATTTTCCAAAATACCAAAATTTTGGAGTGTTGCAGAACTATTCATATATTATTGATGCTGCTTGAAAACAAAGTCAAGTAGTGATTTATAAAGGGATGTTTGGTTATGTTTTTTATTTGATTTTATTATATGTTTATTATGTATTTTGGGATTGAAGAATGTAAAAGTTATTTTTTGGTATATTTATTTATATTTTGGGGGAGATAATTTTTTTTACTGTAGCAGTTAAATTAATGCTTTTTGATTGTGTTTTGGGGTGAAAATAAAATTGAGTAATTTTTTTAATATTGGCATAATAATAAAATATATGCAATTGATATATATATATATATATATATAATATGTATGTATATATTAAAAAATATGTGTTTTGGAGGAAAAATAGAGATATGCTTGATTATGTTTCTCCAAAACAATGTTGTTTAAGGAAAACATAATCAAACAAAGCCAAAGTTTTTTTTTTCTTTGGAACATAGTACAACGAGTTCTTAATTATTGGTATATTGCAAATAATTTTCTGTGCCCAAGTTGGCTGTGGGGTTTAATATTTATTGTCGTTTTTTCTTTAGTGGGTTCTGGCCCACCAAAGTTTAGAGGCCCTAACTTATGGGCTTAGTCAATTAGGCTTTTTAAATTTCATGTTCATTCATTTTTTTAATTTGTTGGGCTTTTTAGTTTATTTTTAATTTTTTTCTCATGAAAATTTAATTGTTCATATCAATTTTGTATGTATATAATAACAAAATAAAGACGCCCAAATATATATATATATATATATATAATACTCAGAATTGTATATATATGAAAAACACATGCATTACATGCATATAATACACATATTAACAAATATAAGTAATGGAATATATATATATATATATATAATTACAGTAAAGCGCCACAATGTGTACAATAACACTATGAGATAACAGTGCCAAAAAGTGTAAGGCAACAAGGAATTACAAATAATTTAATTAACAACGGAAAATAAAGAGGAAAAAAGATAAATTTTCAGAAAAACACAAAAATATAATGGGGCAAGCATGATTATTATTTAATCATTTTTCTACTAGTTGATGTTTTTTTTGAGAAAAATAAAAAAATGTCCATTTTTCATGTTCATATTAATTTCATCTTTTTTTGGGGCATAAGTAATTAATTCGTATTAACGCAATGATATTTGGTTCTACTAGCTTTCGATTTTATGCAGTCTGTCATAGATTAATGTACGTGTGCCAATCTAAGAACCAAAAATCAACCAAAAAAAGAAAAATAATTTATGCCTTGTAAAAATTGACTACAAAAACTAATCAAAACAGCACATCTGCATATCATATAGTTTAAGCTTATCATAGCTAGACGTTTAATAATCCATTAATAAAGTATATCTATATATATATATAAATATATATATTTATAACCATTTTTTTTAAGATAAAGATATGGGAGGGACAGCCAGCATGGCAACCCTATCTAGGCGAAACCATTGGAGTCCTCGTTGCTGTGGAATGTTCTATTGGAGTTATAACTACTGCCAAAAGGGCAAGTCTATTATCACAAGTATTAGTCAATCGAGGTTTTTCTACCACAAAAATGACTGGTTCATGGACCATTATTACAAACGGGTTCGAATCCATGACCTTATGATGGGTAGTAATGGACTTGTCAAACTAGGCTATAACCATGGTGGTACGGATATAACTAGGTTGACGGGTATTAATTTGTATCATAGTTTTAAGATTATTATAAGTTGGTTTTTGTTATAATTAATGGTTGGAGTTTATAATGGTTTGATCTCATAATTAGAATTAAGAAAAATTAAAAAACACATGTATGTCCTTTAATTCAAATTATTCTAATTCTAACAACATAATATTCGTCCGGTGAAACCTTTTTTTGAAAAAATTAAAAAAGAAACCTAATTAGATAATGATTGATTAGATTCTTGGCCAGCAATACTAAGTCTTTTCAAGTTATGGTTATCTTATGAGATAAGTCAAAGTGAGTCCTTGTAAGCACACCACTCTGTATGATTGGTAGTTTTTCTGAGTGAATATAGTCTTCTGTGTCCGACTCTTAACCCTCGCGGGCGCGCAGGTGTTATATATAGATACACAAGATATGCATGTAAGACTTGAGAGAGAGAATATCAAGAAGCAAAAGAAGTTAAAAAAGAAGATCGATGGGAAGATATGAGTCGCTTTCCGGGATAGAGTAGCAACGGTGGTGGCCGATTTGTGAGTTCCGATGACTCTGACAGAAGGATGGCCAATACTGGTTTTTTACGTTCGATTGATCTGCAGGTTCTTGTTCCTTTTTTGGTCATGATCAGTAGCTGGAGAAAACTATTATAATTGCAATTTATTTAGTACAATTACAATGTTAATCCACCGTCAAGGTTATCGCATTGACGTCAACGGCCGAACCTCTTCTCCCGTAAATGTTTCCGCCATTTTAGCAGAGGGTGTAAGCGAAGCTCCTCCATCGCCACTTTTTATATTGCATGCGTCGTTGTTCAAATTAATTAAACAGGCTGATCCAATCTCCATTGTTTTTTTTGTCCTTTTTACAGTTTTGCTACAGCATGGACATGCATATAAACCTCGTAGGTGTAATGTTGTGCATAATAAGGTTTTCTGTGATCATCAGTTATTTGCATGGCTGCCGTAAGTACTTGTTCTGTCTTCTAATATATAACTCTCAAATATTTATGCTGTGGGGAGTAATTGTGGATGGTTCCCCGTGGTCGGTCGGCCCCTCTTGGGTTGAGACGGACTAGGACAGCATCCTTTGAGAGATTGTCGGAAACGGTGCCGTCTAGACAGGGGCAGGGCTCACACAACTACAGCAGGCCACTATTGAGTTGGGTTAATAATATCTGCTGCTTGTATTTATTAATTAATCATTACTCCGTGGATTGATTGATGCAGGCAACATATGGTTAGTTTCTCTCCTGGAATCCCTGATAAATATTATGAAAAGCTTCTACAATCCAGTCAACAACTCTATGAATTAAGCTGCAGATCATTTCCAATCAAGAACAATTTTTTTCATTATTTGCATCAAACTTCAACATCTCATCATCCTCCCAATTGCAATGGATTTGGATTAGAATTGGTGCAAGCAGTGCAGCACTATCATCAGTCCCACCAAATGCGGTCTCCACTTGTAACTAGACCAATTATTCAAAATCCTAACTCTAATCCAGATCCTATTCCAACAGGTACATAGTACAGCTCTTAATTTTTAACTTTGCCATCACTTTTTGGTTGTTGAATTTCTCTTTAATTAATTTAATGTTTTGATTTGTGATAGTAATGAATTTCCAGTATACAAATCAGATATCAAGAAATCATCAATTTATGGCTTATCAGAGACATACAGTTTTGGATCAAATGTCGAATTATTCTAATGTCCAAAATATTTATATTAGTCAAGATAATCCGTCAAATATTAATCTTACGCAATTATGTGCCAATCATATTTTAACGTCTCAAAATTATCAATCCAGTATGGAAGCATTAGATGAAATTAATTACGAACATTTGGCTGAGTTAGCAGTTTTGGAAGATTCTCTAGCATATTTATAGAGGACGATTTGATTGATTATGTTTATATATTGAGATCATAGTAATATTTTTTTTTTAATTTGTAATAGTTATATGAAACCATCACGAGAAGATCGTTCTTTAATAATTATTTTAATTTTATGAATGTGGCTTTTTTTTTTTTGTTTCTGTTTTTAAGTTAATCTGTATAATTTAGAATCCTTCACTCTTTCTTTTTCCTCTGATTTTTTATATAATATTTGTCAAGTAGATATCTATTTGCTTTTCTTGTCGAATCTGTAATATTATATATAGCATAGTTTTGTATTGATTTTATTGTGTAATTTTGGTCAAATGTTGAATTTTTAGAAATTTGAGTTTTTAATTAAATTTAAAATTTTTCGTTGATTGTTTATTTATTTTTTAATTTTATTTCAATAAAACCAACTTATTTTCTACTAAAATATCAGGTTGTATTTATTCAAAATCGCAATATAGATATGCATCTCATAGGATAATTTAGAAATAGCAGTAATCATATTTTTATCCCATTAGATTAGTTAAAAATTTAAAAGGTATTTTATAAGCACCATGTCAAGTTACTCTTTCTAATTCTATATTATAATTTTTATTTATCATAAGATTAACGGCTAAAATTTTCATTTGTGAAATACGTAAATGTTGTTATTTTGCAGTTTTTGTTTTTATAATTTATTTCTACATTTTTGTTCTATCATTTTATATTTTTCAAATTTAATTAATTTTATAATAATATTTTGAGATATACAAAATATTTTTGGATAATGAAAAAAATAATTTAATTTGAAGAATTTCTTTCAAACATGAAAAAGTTATTGATCTCTAAATCATTTTAGTATTTTAGCAATATAGTAATAGAAAACTCATTTTCAATTATTTAAAATAATTTTCTTTACAGCGACATGTATAGTTGACATAGTTGAAAATTTTTTAAAATTTGACAAATGACCATTTAAATATCAAAAGGAAATTAATTTTTTACATTTTTTAGTGCGTTTAGTTACATCATATGCGTTTAATTTTATATTTTTTCTTATAGTAATTCATAGAAGAATATTTTTCCATAGATTAATAGTGACGTATCAAAAAGTTTAATTGAAAGCAAATATTCATTAAATTATTTGTACATTTTGTACTTGTAAAAGAAATTTACGAGATATTGATATTTTACTTTGGATATATTGAATATTAAAATTTACTTATTATTTTATGATCATTTACATAATGCATATTATTTGATAACCCCTAAAAACTCATCAAAATAACTATATATAAATAAAAACAAATAAAATTTATTTATCAAAATTGTATGGAATATCGAGAAATATTTTAGTTTATAAAGCATTGCATATTACAAACTACTTGTATTAGTGATAAAATAATAAATTAATGTAAGTTATTTTTATAAATAAAATAAAAAGAGATTATATATTTACTCTAATAATAGATACTTGACATTTTGAAAATTTCAAATGTCATGAAAATTATAATTGTGGCTTTACATCTTAAAAGAGTATTTATTAATTTATCATACCAAATATGTATATATAAATATATATATTTAATTTAAAAAGCATACAAAGTAAAATGTTCTGCTCTATTTTAATTTTCTTAATTCTTTCATTTACTTTTTAAAATTTTATGTATAGCAAATAAAATTTAGAACTAACAATTCTTGATATTCTAAAACTTATTTAAGTATAAACTATCTGTAAATACAATTGATGATGTTGAAAATTGTTTATAGTGAAAATGGTACTGTTTGAGCTAATTTGACCAGGGAGGTCGAATGATCCACCAATGATATTTCTCGAGACCTGAGATCTGCAACAATAGCAAACATTAAATTAGCTAAGGTACCCTTGGTGAAGGCATTCCGATACTCAAGTTAGTTCTAATCGAAGGAAGATAATTGAATAGAATATTAGGAGCTTATAGTGTATTTGGCATTACCTGGAGTGTGGCTAGCAATGAGGTATTTATAACCTTCTACTGGTACATAATATGTCAAGGGTGCTCCTATTAGGTGTAGAGGGCTCTTGTTCTTGCTTGGGGGTTATTAGTCATTTTCGATCCTAGTACTATTTCGGGTGGCATCATCCTTTATTTTCCAAGGTGAATAGTACTCTAGGTAGGCACCTCTCTGCCAAAGTTGGTGGCAGGGACTATATTGGCTGGCACATGCTATTAATGCGGAGACATGTTACTTGTCAGAACATTAAATGCGGCCAGGATATAAGTCAGCATCGGAGTGAAGGATGAAGATCGATACTGGTTGAACAAACGGGGTGATTGACTAGAGAGATGGTTGAATAGGCCGAGCAGCTTCAAGCCTTTGGCTAAATATGGTTGAGAACAGTCCACTCGACTAGATAGTTCTGGTCGAGTGATGCAGCCTAGCAAAGCCTAGAATTTATGTTGGGCTGTGCATGTTAAATGGGCCTGAGCCTGTTGGGCTATCCCATATCATGAGTCTCCCCCACTCACGGTCCTGATCGAGCTTGTCGATGAGTATGAGTAGGGAGTAAATAACTAAATAATGGTTTTGTGGCGGTTATGTGCATTCAACCAGGGTTTTGTCCACTCGACTGGGGTTTTTGAATATTTGACCTAGATTTTTGAATTCTCGACCAGGGTTTTTGACAATTTTTGCGGATTTAATGCGCCAGTTACGTTATAGAATACGAAGTGCCAAAGGCAGCAGTGTAATTATTGTTGTTGCTTGGGTTCCCTCGTGTCATGAATGGACTCTATCTTGCAGCGGAGTGATTGTTTGTCCATGATGGCATCTTAGGTTTCACCTAACCTTTGATCCACCAACATCCATCTCGAGTCTTTCTCATGACCTATTCCTTATTTTAGCCCAGTAGCTTACTGGCATAAGCATCAGAACGCCTCACAGTATTGACGTACTCACCTATTCCAAATGCACACAATCATTGAAGGCTTATGTTATGCACGCCGAGGTGTTTCCTTAATGGTCCCTAACTAGCTATCATGGACGTCCTCAATCTAGTTCCCTTACATGCACCTCTTGATGGCAAAGGAGCAATCTTGCTCTGTCTCGACATTGAGGGTCACTTGCATGCCCACAACGCAATCCTCATGCTCGTCACTCGCTCAGAGTGCTTAGCCCATACCGTAGCACTCTTCATTTGTGCCTTGCCCGAGTAGGGCCACATGTAAGTCTAAGGCTTATGTGATGTGCCATCATCTTATGTAAGTCATGCACAAAACGTTGGACTTGGTTTCTCACTCACTAGCAATATGCTTCGCTTGCTCACTATGCGGCATCGCCCCATGACCGCATGTCTTAAGCCAACGGACCCCCACAATAAGGCTAGAACCCATTTCCTATGCTTAGCGAGTTAGTTCATGAGACATTTGGGTATGCATCTTGATCATTCAATCGGCCTAAAGGTGTTGCCCCATAATATTTGAAGCCCGTGGGGCACAAGCATTTCCACCTTACAACCTCTCAGCATCCTTCTAGATCCAACGTGGGCTCACCTGGCCCCACATTGCCCATTCGATTCCCAATCTATCTGGGGACTACAAACACTCCTATGAGATGTCTAGAGTCGGCCTTTGAAGGCTCTCCATTACCTTCAAAGAGTTGCTCGCTTAGTGTCTAGACAGCACAAGGAGGACCGACCAGTTGCCAACCATCCCAACAGCCTTTAGGCACACCTGTCCCCCTTATAATAGACTTAAAAAAAGATTACTATTATGTCTATAGTAGACATTGAAATGCCGAGTACGCACATATTTTTAAAAGTCTACTTTCCGATGTCCAAATCACTCTCCATTTGAACCTTTGGATAGATCTCAGCTTCTACATTAACTCTGCCAAGTTCCAGCCCCGTCCGGTTTTCCATGGAACAGGAATTGCCCTCGCAATACACTAGAATCACAACAATGCCACTGCACTGCCACATTCTAAAGGTCTTCACCGTTTCCTATCCAAACGGAACCTTATACAGGTAAAAATTTGTGGAACATTTCCCACACTCCAAGGAATACCCCTCTGAAATAGTTTCACAAAATTCCTTTTCCAAGACACTCTGCTCC
>JACGDI010000003.1:426274-468524 GCA_014898725.1 Jacaranda copaia
AGGCGTGATTTGACTCAAGTACCCTTACCAGGTGTACTGGCCTTTGTCTTTGCCAAGGGGTTAGGGGTCATTCCATATCCAGATCCCAATATTGTGCCAGGCGGCTAAATCTCCTGTTTTCCTGAATAAACAATGCTAGTGGAGGCGTGTCTCTGCCAAAGTTGTTGGTAGGGTTGTCAAAGTTATTAGAGTTGGTGGGAATGGTTGTATTGATCGTCACGTGTCATTAATGCAGGGGCATGCAGCCTGTCAGACTAATAAACATGGGAGGGATCCGAGTCAATGCCGGAGTGGGTTTTGAGGTCGATACATGTTGACCATACTCGAATATTCGAACTTTTGAAGTGGTCCTAAGATCGATACAAGTTGACCATTCCGGGTGAGGTCGATACAGGTGGACCAAATAAATTCACCGTTGGGCCTCCTGGGTTGTCTCATTTGATGTTGGAACTGTTGGGCCTACTGGTTATCCCATATCAGTTGCTTTTATGAATTAGCTATAAGTAACCCTAACGTTTTTATAATGATATTTAAATAGTTTAAGTTTATTTTTATTTTTTGTTGTCTCTGTTTTTCACCTTTTGCTTTTTTTAATTTATTTTTATATTTTCTACTACCTATATTCATTTTTCCATGTTTGATCCTTTATTTTATGTAAACAAAGTCAAAGTACATCAATACTTGATGTTCATTGATATTATTACAGTTTTCAACTTCATGATTAAATATTCATATAAAAAGCACTAAATTTTGCGAATGAAAATGAAATACAATTATCGGAATTACTTCTGGACAATAATTGTTTTTCCTTTATCACTTTATTTACACCATATCATCCAATTCCAATAAATAATGTTTTAGGAAGTACATAATGTTCAAACCACAGTTAATAATTAATTAAACAAGTGTGACGTCCTTTATCATTTACTTATATTTTTATTTTATCTTGAAATAATAGTTGATTCAATATTTGGATCCTGATTATGTGAAACAAGTAGTGACAATCTAAAAAATATAAACATATATAGATTAATTTTTTATTCTGACACAATTATAAAAAACTCATTATTTCATAAATTATACAAACCTCCCCAACTACTTGCCTCATCCAACAATTAAGTTCTATTATTAGCTGCTGTTAAGGTTTCATGGGTGCACCAGTAAAAAAAGTTGGTGAACCTTGAAATTACCCTTATATAATTCATCCTTAATTATGATTATTTCTAACCAAAATATGTCGATGAAAATATATTTGAAGGCTATATTGTAAGGTCTTCAAACATTATAAGGTTATATTGTAGTATTTTATTTTGAAATATCGAAATTGTTTATATATAAAAATATTCATATGTATACATGGTGTCTATCTATATATATATATATATTAATTAATACAAATATATAAAATAACATATAGCAATTGCGACACATGAAAAAAAGAAGTTAGCCCGTGGCACTTTTGCCACCAAAAATTTGGTGGAAAAATAGTTTTCTCTCTTCTCTTTCTCTGTCTCTCTCTGTGTGTGTACACAGACTCAAAAAACCTTCTAATTTTTTCTTCTAATCTATTCACAAGCAGCTACCTAACATTTTTCATTTGCGTTTCTTGAGGCCCATTTCTCAATTATGGCTGGATATCGACTTCAAAGCTATGAAACAGTTGGTACGATACGGGTTGCTGTCCGAGAGTTGGAACTTTACAATAATTTGTAGGGTTGAGAGCTTTGAATGTGGATTTGATATGGGTTGCAGGGCAAGAGTTGAAAATCTTTACAATAATCTATTAGATTGAAAGCTTTGAATGTGGATTGATATGGGTTGCAGTGCAAGAGTTGAAAAATCTTTACAATAATCTACTGGGTTGAGATTTGTTTGGGTTGGCATAAGTTGCTAATAAAATTAAATTTTTTTTGAAGGGGATAACAAATTTCTCTCGTGGTTTGTACAATATCCATAAAATTTCTATATTTCACTTGCATGTGTTATGAATAGATATGGCCTAAACACACAATGCACTAGTCTATAAATGCCCTTTGTGTATCAGTCAATCCAAATGGCATTGCTATGAACTCAAAATGATCATATCGAGTGTTCAGTGTCATTTTAGACATATCCTTCTCTCTAATCTTTACTTGGTAGTACCCTTATCTAAGATCTGTCTTAAATTTAAACTTGAGATCCTTTTAATTGATCAAAAGTTCCTCTATTTTAGCAAGGGGTATTTATTCTTAATCAAAACATAGTCTAGGCCTATGTAATTATACACATCCTCAAAATCTCATCCTTTTTATTCACGAAAAGCACCAAGGCTCCCCAAAGGGATGAACTTAGCTAAATCAATTATTGAACTAATGAGGAAACTGAAGACTAAAGCCAACCGGAATAATTTTGATGCACAAAGAATGGGTAGGATAGTACACCTATCCTGCTTGATCAATAAACCTAAGGATAAGATTAAGATCAATGAAGGCCTTGTAGTTGCGAATTTTACTAATGTATTCCCTAAGAAATTAACTTCACTACCCCCAAATTGTGATGTAGAATTTGCCATTAAGGTTCTTTTAGGAACAACGCTAATATTTAAAGCACCATATAAGATAAGAAAACTTAAGGAACTTAAGGTACAGTTGCAAAAGTTCCTTGAAAGTGGGTATATTTGATCAAGTTCATTTGCCTGTGGAATGCCTTATTTTCATAAAGAAGCCTGATTATTCCTAAACCTAATGTGAGTTTTTCTATTTGGATTTGTTGATAGAAGAGTTCTCGATTTGGTGTGATGAAACAAATAGAAAAAAAGATAAAGAATAATAAGGATGGGACTTTCATAATGTGTATAAACTACTAAGGTTTGAATAATGTTGCGATTAAGAATAAATAGCCCTTGCCAAAATAGAGGAACTTTTGATCAATTACACGAATTTTAGGTTTATTTTAAAAAGAATCTTAGACAAAGATACTACCAACTAAAGTTTAGAGAGAATGATATGTCTAAGATGATACTGAACACTTAATATGGTCATTTTTAGTTTATGGTAATACCATTTGGGTGAACTAATGCATTCGCAGAACTTATGGATTTGGTGCACTATATGTTTAGGCCATACTTAGACCAAATTGTGGTTGTTTTGTTGATGATATTCTGGTCTATTTAAAGAGTGAGAAGGAACACAAAGAATATTTAAGGATAGTATTACAAACACTTCGAGAACATAAACTTTATGCTAAGTTCAATAAGTATGAGTTTTGTCTTGATAAGGTAGCCTTTTTAGGTTATATCATTTCTATAGATGAGATCATGATTGATCCATAAAAAATTGAAGTAGTACTAGAATGAAAAAGACTGAAAATGGTGATTGAGATGAAAAGTTTTTTTACAGTTGGTAGGTTACCATTGGAGGTTTGCACTAGATCTCTCAAAAATAGCAGCTCTATTGTTTGAACTAACAAGGAATGAGGTGTTATTTAAGTGCATTGAGAAATATGAGGGTAGTTTGCAAGAGTTTAAGAAAAGATTTACATTAATACTAATATTGACACTACAAGATGGTGCTAAGAAATTTTTTTTTTTTTTGGTATAAATTGATGCATCTAAAAAAGGGTTAGAATATATGCAAATGCAAAATGGTAAGGTAATAGTTTATACCTCAAGAAAATTAAATTGTAGCAGCAAAACTACCTAAGTCATGATTTGGAGCAAAGTAAATGATAAAAGAAGATTTTTGAAATTCAGTATTGGTGATATGGTACCCTTGAAGGTGTCACTCAAGAGGGAGTTTTCAAGAATTGGCAAGGATAGAAAGTTGAGCCCTTGGTAAGTAGGCTTTTGAAATAATGGAGAGATAAATAGCAACGTTTGAATCTCAAAAAAATCATGATCAAACAATAAGGACATAATAACAATTATATATGTTTTTTCCCTAGCAATGAAAGCTAGTATAAGCTCACCCTGTAGTCTTTATTAGATAACACCCTCTTGGTCACCAACAATACTCGTATTCTTCTTGCCTAATTTCATTAGACACTATATCATAAATCAATTCAAGTAGTGTTACATTGCTTGTATTAAATTATAACAATGTTCTCATTTCCTAAGGAGGTCCAGGTATCCCCTATTTATGAGTAGCTAACCTATTAGGGGCATGACCATCTCTACGTGGCTATGGTTAATGTTACTTTGGTTCCTCATATTAATATAGTTAATTCATTTCGCTTCCTCAAGCAGATTCTGAAATAGGTGTTATAACTTTAGTTTTCTCAATAGAGCTTGTTTAATCCAATTTAGCTTATTTAGGTTCATACCAATCAAAATCCACACTAAAGTCTATGATTAAAAGTCTGGTAATTAAAAACTTATTAACATGATTATTTCATTCAAATCAAGGTTTAATTCCAACTTAAATTAGTTTAGGTTGAATTTAAATCAATTCAAGGTAAATTAATTCAATAAAAATGAAAATTTACATATTTAGACCAAGTTTAAGACCAATTCAAGTCCAATTTCAATCCAGATGTGCTCGAAATATGATTTTCCAGCTTCTGTAATGGGGTTGTTGGAGTACTGCCATTCACCGTCGCTAACCATTGTCGGAGCTCAACCACCACCACTGAGAGATGTGCCTTGCTGAGCCTAATCAAACCCATTACTCAATTTTACCTTTTCTTTTCTCCCCATCGATGAATTTTGCTAGAAATCACCTACGCCACCACTCTCCACCACGCATTCTTTTCCTAAATTCTCCCTTCTCCAGTTGCCAAACTTCAAATTGAAACTATCAAAATGTTCCTCGCGATGAAACCATCACAAACCACCTATTATTTCTAAGTTTCAACCTGTTAACACTAATAACCAATCACAACTGGCCACTCAATTAGTTCTTTCCTTTGGTCATTTATGAGAAAATTTGGTATAGTTGTGATCATGGCAAGGTAAAGAATGAGTTTATCGAGTTAGATTTTTGTTTCAAAGTGAAATAGAGCTAAATCGAACATTGGGAGCCTTGGGTATGATTTTGAGAATTTAAAAATGTTTTGTCCTTAAACTATATAAATCAACCAACTAACACCTAATTGCACCAGCCACCCTGGAACTTTCCACGACTTACAAAGCCACCCAACAACTTTAAATCGTCTTTCAAAATGACCCCCCAATTTTCACTTTTGCCCCCATGTTTTCGCTTATCACACATTAATCCCTTCAGCTTTTGAATTTCAGACAATTTAGCCTAATTAGACTAATTTTCTAGTCCTTCATATTTTCTTAATCCCACTAGACCCCCATAGGTTTTGAATTCTTATTTAATTAAGGCTTAATCTATGGTTTTCGCTAATTATCTTTTCTAAATATTTCAATTAATTTAATTCTTTATCTTTATTGAAATTTAAATTTTAAATTCTTCCTCTGCTATTTATTTATTTGATTCAGGGTGTTACAATTACAGTTATACGATTAATAGTTTAAAAATGATAATCACTTAGTAAATATAGTAGTTTAGGATTTGCTTGAGTATTATCGTTATGGAGTGTGCTAATTTTGCCATTATTAAAGAAACATTTTTGAGGTTCACATTTGTTCCTATAAAAGGAAATATAATCAGTATCCTCAAATTACATAATTAACCTTATACTGTTACACAATATTGATTATAATAGCCCAATTATTATTAATAAATACAATTTAGTTACTTTGGTCGCGATTACATAAAATTAGGATTTTAATCATCTAATTAACCTAGTTAATATTGGTTTATCACATGATATAATAAATTAGGGTCCACTTGACCTATAGTATACATGCATGTCTCAATTTTTCCAATCATGTTGCATATTCTTTCATTGGTACAATGTATCGAAAGGTTTGGAATAGAGGCACATACACATGCAATACAATTTAACTCCAATTTCATCCATTTACCTAAGATCTTCTTATCGGAGCAAAATTTGCATGAATAGTTTCCATGCACGTGTTCTTCATGATGAGATGAGGAACTACCCTTTCACCGCAATCGTGCTACCATCATTGCTTGATGTCTGCTGCTATTGGAGATAGTCAACACCACCACTGCTCGAAGTACCTCAACGAGAGGAATTAAACCCCCAACTCAATTTCTCCAAATCTTGTCGAATTGACCTTCAATTGCCGCCTGAAAGTTCCAGCACCACTATTTACTCCATCTCAAATTTTGCTCAATTTTGTTATCGCTGAGAACTACAAAACCTATTGCCAAGAATCCTCTTTCTGCCATTGCTCCATCACACCTATCTTACTTCTTTGCGACTCAATTTTTAGGCCAATCTTTTTGTCGCCTTGCTGGTTGGATTTTGCTGCATGTTGCACTATTTGGTTCTTAGTGAGGTGAGAAATAGTTTGGCTGTGTTGGTTTTGAAATTCGAGGGCCGCTGGAGGAGGTCACCGGAGAGAGAGAGATAGGTTGACATGGTGGAGAAGGAGAAAGAAATGGGGAGAAAAATGAGAATTTTGATATTTAAAATGCCATTTTTAGAGCCCCCCGAGATTTTATTTTAACATTCAATTAGGTCCTAGCAATTTTCTAGTGCCTCACATTAATCTCTTTGACCTAAAATAAAACTTTCAAAATAAAATTTTCTAGTGCCTCACCTTTAAAACTTTCAAAATAAATAATTTAATTAACAAAATACACAAAAATTAATATTAAATAAATTCTACCATTTATACAATTTTTAGGGGTGTTACACTCTCCTTTCTTAAAAGAATCTGGTTCCCAAATTCTCATCTTTAACTTGAAGACTTTGGTTAATCGCGGTGTATATACGAATCTTATTCCTAGGTTGCCTCATTTTCTAGGGTTGTCTAGTATTTCCATAATCCGTGATTTTGCTATCCGATATCACTTAAAGTTACCTTTGATCTCCATGATTGAGCTTATAAGAAATAAATTAAATTTTTCTAAAAAGAAATTTTAACCTCCTTGGTAATCCCTTGAAATCATGGAGCACTTAATACATATTTTTTAGTGGGTAATCCTTATGTACAACACCACATACCAATTCAATATTTAAAAGGTTTTTCAAGAGATCACAGAACCACTACGGCCATAAATGGCTATTAACACTGCACGTTCATTTTTATGGGATATCTACATTAGGCAGTAGCTAAGTTTATCTTAACATGCCCAATTTCATAGCAAGTCATACATTTCCATGCAGCTAACTGTAGGTCCATAGAACTATATATACTAGATAAAATCACAGGCAATCCATCTATTGCTTCTTAGATTCCATGTGAGAAATAAGACCCAGAGTAAGTGGGGTCAAACTTTCCCTAAATTTCAAAACTTAGTTAAAGTTTCCAACTTCTAGTTTTCCTTTATCATTTGGAGCTCATTGGTTTGAGTTTCTCAATTTCCTTATTCTAGTTTGTAATTTCTTGTTTCAGCTTATTTTCAAAGTAAATCACTAGGTTCTATATCTAAGATCAAAGTTTCCCCATTCTTATGATACTTATGTCTATCCTTCACTTATTTAACCAACTACTTAATATAAAAATTTCATTTTCAAACCCAGAGTGTTTGTCAATCTTAGATTAGTCAATTCATACCTATTAGTACTGATGTTGCTAAAAGCTGTGTATAGAGGAAATGAGGGTTGTGCTACTGGTAATTCGACTAGAGAGGTCAAGTGCTCAGGATTGTATATAGTTTTGGGCTTGAGATCTACAACACAACATATGTTAAACTAGTTGAGGTTTCCACAACTAAGGTACTCCGATGCTCAAGTTAGTTTTGGTCGAGATGAGGAGATCGAACGGAGTACAGAGAATGTAATGCCTGTAGCGTATGTAGTATTACCTTGAGCGTGGTTGGGCCTGGAGTATTTATAACTTTCTGTAGTCATGATTTGACTTAAGTACCCTTACCAGGTGTACTGGCCTTTATCTTTGCCAGGGGGTTGGGGGTCATTCCATGTCCAGATCCTGGTACTGTGCCAGGTGGCTAAATCTCCTATTTTCTTGGATAAACAATGCTAGTGGAGCTGTGTCTCTGCCAAAGTTGTTGGTAGGATTATCAGAGTTGGTGGCAGCAGTTATACCAACCGTCACGTGTTATTAATGCAACGGTATATACTTTTTAGACTAATAAATACGACAGGGATCTGAGTCAATGTCGGAGTGGGTCTTGAGGTCGATACATGTCGACCAAACTCAGATATTCAAACTTCTGAAGTGGTCTTGAGATCGATATAGGTCGATCGCATATTTTGGGTGAGGTCAATACAAGTGGACCAAACAGATTCACCTTGAGCCTCCTGGGCTGTCTCATTTGATGTTGGGCCGTTGGGTCTACTGGGTTATCCCATATCAAATACCTTTATGATTTGCAAGAATTTCTCTTTTCATTCTCAAATAATATCTTTATTTCCTTAAAACAATCATCATCTCAATAGTCCTACACATAAGTAAGATAGTGTGTCCTATGACTTAAGTTTTCCAAAGGTATATGAGATCATTCTAGCATAACCAAATTTCTTTTATTTATCTAGTTATTTTGAACATTAAATTGCATCTAATATTAAAGTTTTCAGTTGTATCTTTAACTTATGCTAAGAGGATGTAGATATGAAAGAAGGTGTTGCTCTTGGATCATACAAAATACTACAATACATTTTAGAAATAGAAATCATACCTTTAACCACTTCGTTAGCGTTCGATGCAAGTTATCCTATTAAAGCTAGGCATATGCTTGCACTTTTTGCTTTTGACCAGCTCCCATGACTTATTTTCCTTTATCTCTAGGTGTGGGGTTTCTTCTTTAGGGGTAGTCTCTCAAAAAGTGCCAGTCATTACCACATCTCATACACTTGCCTTATTTTTTCCAACGTTCAAGCTTCTCATGACCATGCGCCTCACAAAATCTACATCGCTTTAATGCTAATTCTTGGTCCAAATTTATAGCCCCACTAGTCTGAGGTGTCCATTGGGTAGTGCCTCCAATCTGTAATTTTGGCTATTATCTCCCAGCACTACTCTATCCTTCCGGGTATGGTTTTTCTTTTTGACCTTTATTCTTGATTTTTTGAATCTTCTGCAATTCTACCTCCAATTATAGCACTTCGCTTATTGCATTATTGAAATTCAGCACATCACAAGTGGCCAAACCCCGTATGAGTTTTGGCTGTAGTTTTGTACAAACCATCAATCCTATCAACTTTCATCATTTAGTGTATAAGGAGTATATTGAATGAGTCTATTGAAGGTAGGCTCACATTGGCTGATAGATTGAGCCCCTTGCATTAGACCTATAAATTCCCTTTCTCTTACCTATTTGACTATTAAGAGCAGGTATTTATCCATAAATTCCCTAGTGAAATTCTCCCAAGTTATGCAGGTCCCAGCAGTAGTCTACTTACGTTCAATTATTTTCCACCAGCTATGCTCAAGTCCCCCAAAAAGGAATGTGACAAGCCGAACTTTCTGCTCATCTGGATAACTTAAGGTCTCAAATATAATCTCCAAATTTTCAGCCCATTCTTTTGCCTTCTTGTCATCTGGCTCCCCTGGAAACTTTGGGGCTGCAAATAGAGAAATCACTCTAGTACTTGATCCTCAGCTATGTTAGCAATTTCTGCATCATCCTAATGTTTGCCAGATTATCTAAACCCTTACCTCTTTTGATACATGGGGTTTTCAGGTTGTCCTATCACAGACTAATCTACCGAAGGGTTTGCAAAACTTCCTCGGCTGGTAGTGATTGTTGGGGAGCAAGTGTCTCCCACTTAGGAGCCCATTGAACATTAGCCTATTTATTGAGCGGTCTTCCCTACTAACCTACTCGAGCCAAAGCGGGTATAGGAGAATCATCATGTGATGCTATCTTTACAAGTCTAATTAGATTTAAGATATCATTTAACCTAAAATCATTTAGCAACAAGACTAATTTCATTATCAATACTTCTTAGTTTTCTTAAATTTGAGCAAAAGTGCTTAGCAAAATTAAACTAATTTATCAAAATAAAATTCTACTCATCCATAAGTAGTCCTCGTGAATATTTAAGCTATCAGTTAACCTAATTGACATTAACCCACAATGGCAGAACTTACTAAATCTCATATAACATTATTATATTCAATCTTTCATCACATCTTACTTACTGAGCTAAAATAGTTTTGATCATATTCAAGTGCCAAACATTATTCACTTCAAGATAATCATTCACTCATCAGATTCAACCTTAATGGGTATTGCTTATATATGACCATAATTCCAAATAGCATTATGTGTCCAAGTATTTATACGTGTATATGCCTAGCATACCAAAAATAAGAGATTACACTAGTAGGCCATTTTGGTCATAACCCTTCACTTCCTTAATGTCGAGCCTTATCCCAAAATTCATATCCCATCTAATTCTGCATTCAAGTTCACAACAAAACCTCATATTTTCTTGCCTAAAATTTCTACATCCAAGAATCATATCTTGACATAGCTTAGGTATTCTTTAACTCATTCCTATCTTAAGTAATTCCAAAGTCATGCTTATCAACTACTATCCACAAATTTCATATTTGAGGATCATGTCCTAACGTAGCTTGAGCTTTCCAAACCTAAGCTTTGATACCACGTTTGCAGCACTCTATTTGGGATAGCCTACAAGCTGGAATGCCACTTAGTTCAGCCATATGTCATGCAAACTTGCAACATATCCGATGGGCCCATAAAATTTTTCATAATTTCTAAAAAACAACAATGATTGTAAACTCACAATAGGTTTCAAGCTTAATGCAACATCATCAAACATGATATCCCATGCCCAGTAATCCCAACAGTATTTAAAACCAAAATAATATCTTAAAAGCATAACATATATATATGTAGTAAGTCTTAAACTTCATCCAGATGTATCACAACAGTTCTAAATCAAACTTAATCTACGGTGAATCCATAATATATACATATACTCTCACCCAGCACTATTACAAAATATTCTTGTCAGTCCTACCATCAATCATCATCTCATGTCTCATACCTGTCTGGGAAGTAAATAAAATAATACACAAGAGTGAGTCTTAAGGACTCAGTGAGGGATAATGTAAAGCAATACATAGATTTGTCGAAGAATCAATAATTTAATAGAGTATTTTACTGATATGGTAATATAAGAAAACATGGACATACTAGAATAAAGATAGTAATAGGTTTTAAACGATTAGTGAATGCTAGGTTGCGAGCTATAATCTTCAGCTCAACTACCAGATCGACTCGACCGATACTGTTTAGGGGTTTAGGGCATCTTAATTGATCACAGTTCGGGAGGATTTTTTTTCAGCTCATTTGGTCCAAGACATTAGCCTAATCTAGATTGGTGAAGTTCCTCATACACCCAGACAAAGTTAAATCCAAATAATAGTAATAATATTAGTAACAATAAATCTAGTCATTAGTGTTGATCATCGTATTTAGTTGTTAGTCTAAAACCATGATGGCATAATATCAAAGGCTTTAAAAGAAATTACTTTTCTGGCATCATGAAATAAAATAAAGAAATTCATGTGCGCAGTGGAATATAGTTATAGTGTAGTGTAAACTAAAGACAAGTTTTATGCAATGCATTACAATATATAACCTTTTGGATTTTAAAAGGTATTATTATATATAATATATGTATATATTGAAGAATGTGTATTTTGGAGGAAAAATTAAAATACGTTTGGTTATATTTTCCTGAAACAATGTTGTTCTAGCTTTATTTCACCACAAATAAACCTTGGAATTTTTTATTTTGTTTTATTTTTGAAAAATCACCAAAAAGTACATCCAAAAGACAAACCAAGCAACCGCACACAAGCAAAAAGTACAATCATGCCCAACATAAATTAAAAATGAAAAGGGAAAAATTTTAAAACTATAGAAAAAATTTTTCTGTTGCCCAACTTTTGGGGGCCACAACTAAAGCCCTTGAGAAAGGACAACCCAACTTCCCATACCAAAAGCGCATGGTACAATCATAAACAAGGTTGAAATTATAACACCCAAATAAGAGAAAAAGGGGAAAATTTCTTCTGCCCGATGTGTAGAGCCCAAGACCAACACCCCCCCCCCCAAACTAGACATTTGAACAACTACAGGAGCATAATATACAAATAATAAAAAAGTAGCTTGATAGTAAAATGATGCCATTTTGCTGTTGGAAATGCAAAAAAACATATATGGACAAAAGTATAATAATTGTATGTATTAAATAGTACACATATATGAATATAATATATATACCTACCCTCTCACCCCCACCACAATGCCCTGTCTTGTCATAGCTAGGTGTTGTCAAGCAGCCATGAGTTAGTTCTCTACCTATGGTTGGCAGAAGGTTGGGGGACAGAGGAGGAAGGGGTTATTTATAAAAATATAGCCAAAAAAAACAGCAATCACAAAACTATCATATTCCTAGAGAAGTCACAAAAATTATTCTAAAGCGTGGGTTCAAGCCATGCCTTTAGATATGGTTAACTTTTTTTTTCTTTTTAAATGTTGCCCAAGAGAGCCACGTCTCTTGAGTAACTTGTTTCTCTAAAATTATACAAGAGGTGTGGCACCAAGCTATGCCTCTTGCATGACAGTGATTTTTAATCACCAAGAGGCGTGTGCCATGCCTCTTGTAGAATTTCCGTGCCACGCCTCTTGCAGAATTTCATTTTTTTCTTTTAAAATCAATAAATAGGCGTGGCTGCTTCATCATGCCTGTATATAACTTCTCCACTCCATCCTTCAATTTCAGTATTTAGTTTCTAAGGGAAGTGAATAAGTGTTGGTGTTGAGACAGAGAAGAAAATTTTGAGAGAAAACGCAAAATAGAAGGGAAAAGAAAAACATAGAAGAAGAGATTATCTTTTAAATAATTTGAAATAAGGTAAAATCTAATTTATTTTGTTTAAAATTTTAATTTTTTATATTTGATTATTTAATGTTTATGATTCTTTTGTTGTTAAAATAATATTTTTCTTTTTTCTTTTTTTTTAAATTTGTTACAGTTTGATTAGAAGTCTTATTTTGGAGGAGGAATATTTTGATTCATCAATATTAGGTTGGTTTTTAAATTTTAGAAGTTTTTTAATTTAATCTATTTATTATTAAGTTTGACATGATCTTGTAAATCTGAAGTTAATTTTAACATTTAGTTTGAATAATTTAAGATTGATAGACATGACAGTAGTATTAGTTGATATTTATAGCATTTTCATTTTGATTATTAGTTCATGCAAAACTAGAAAGGAAATAAAAGCGCATTATGGAGTATTAATTTTCACACTTGTGGTTATCAAGTAATTAAAATACTAATAATTTTATATTAATAATTAATAATATTATATTAAGTTAGAAAGGTTTGGGGTTTATAATACTAAAGTTAATCCATACTAGATGAATTTTTTTTAAAAAATATATATATTATAAATTATGTGTATCACATTTTATAGATTAATTATGTATGCTAATTGTATTATGAATATATTAATTTATAATATGTTGCATATGTTATAATAATATAATATAATAATATATATGTATTATAATATAATTTATGTTATAAAAAAATTATAATATATATTATTATAATATATTATAATATAATATATATAGGCACGGGTGCTGAAGTTTCAGTGCCCGTGATGCCTGAAAAGGAGCCTGAAAAAAGGCACCTTTCAGGTGCCTTTTCAGGTGCTTTGCAATGCCCGTGATGGCACTGCCCTGGGCTGATGTCAGCTCTGCAAGGGCTGACATTAGCTCCAATATTATAAAATATATAATTTTTATTTTTTTCATAAAAAAATAATTAAAATTAAGTTTAAATAATAAGTACAATATTATTATAACTTAATATAGAATATCTTATTTTATACTTAAAATTTTAATAATTAATTATTTTAAAAAAATAAAAAATGAGCCCAAAAATTGCACTTTAGATTTTTTATAAATTAATTGTTTAATAAAATTCAAGTGTTTGAAGAATGTTTCTATTTTTGTTTTAATTTTTTTTATATTTCTAGTACAAATGTGCATAATCTTTGTTAATTTACATTTAAAATATATATATAGATGATGACACAGTTATTTTATTTTCATTTTGCTTTATAGGATGGATATCACAAATGTGTATGGTCTACATGATTTGACAGTTCTACACACGCAATCTACTCATAGGTTAGAAGATGTATTTATTAAGGAAGTCAACAAGACTCTTGTGGTGAGGTGAGGAGATAGTTCTTTTTGGAATGTCATAAGTCATGTAGAGTTACATGTCCATTTTTTAAATTTATTACATGAGATGAGATTTTATAGTGTATATAGTTGTGGGCATTTTAATATTGATCTAAACTTCATCACGACTTTAGTGGAGAGATAGCATTATGAGACTTACACATTCCATTTTTCTATTGGAGAGGTTACAGTTACACTTCAAGACATGGTAGTCATATGGAGCTTACTAGAAGAGGTTGGCGAATTATTGGTGAAGACTCTAATTGGTTGCCTAAGGAGTGGCAGGAATATTGTGAGCATTATCTTGGTTTCAGGCTTAATGGAAGGAAATTTAGAGGATCTCGACTCTATTTGACAGCTATTGCCATATACATTCACAAGGGTGTTCATGGAGTGTCCAGGTAATTCTGAAAGAGCAAATGGGAATGTGGAAGATTACAAGGTATGGGGGCTCTCATACTTGTTTGATGAATGAAATTTTGGTTGATCATCAAAACTTAAGTCAAGAAATGATCGCTATGGACTTGTTGGAATATGTTCGTGATGAGCCAGCGTATATGATAAAGAGTGTGTAGGAAACTGCAAAGGACAAACATGGATACAAAATCTAGTACGCTAAGCCATGGAATGTATTGAAACATGATAGAGAGTACCTTTTTGGGACATGGGAGACTTCAGTAAGACTATTGCCCAAGTATATGAGAGCTTTCCAAAAGTGGAATCTAGACATCATTATTGAGTGGGAGCATCAATGAACAGGCATACTGAGGTAGAATATGCTGAAATATATGTTTTGGGCCTTTAAACCATGTATTGATAGGTTTAAACATCACCGCAAAGTTATCAGAGTGGATAGAATTCATCTATATATAAAATATAGATACAAGATGTTGATTGTGTTGGCTATGGACGCAAATCAACAAGTTCTGCCATTGGCTTTTGCAATTGTCGATAAAGAAACTTTTTTATTTTGGAAGTGGTTTCTAGAAATGTTGTCTAAGCACATCGTCAGAGGGACGAAAGGCATTTACCTGATTTCTAATTGTCCTTGTGGCCTCTTATCTACTATTGAATGCATACATGATTTGACGCCCCCTCATGGAGTACATTGATTTTGTCTAAGACATTTTTACTCTAACTTCAACAAACATTTCAGAAATGTTCAATTACAGGATTTATGTTGGAAAGCCGGCATCGTAGTCTAAATTCAAAAATTTGATAGGTATATAGGGAAAATAAGAGAAACTAATGAGAATGCCTATTTATATTTGCAAAATATTGATAAAGCTCAATAGACATTTAGTCATGATAGAGGATGGCATTGCAATGTTCTAACCACAAACATGTCTAAGTGTTTCAATGGAGTATTAAAGGGTGCTCGTCGACAGCCAATTATAGCTATTGTTCAATCGACATTCTCTCATTATGTCAAATTGATTCTTGATTGGACGACAAAAGCTCACGGCATGGTGAACAAGCAACAACCTTAGGCCGATTATGTATATAATATATATTCCAACTAGTAGCACCATTCTATTGAGCACATTATTCAAAAGTTTGACTATACTTAACAATCAGCTTCATTCATGATGCGCATGCATATAAGTCAAGAAAATCATGTGCAAGTTGTCAAACTTAGGAGACGTGAGTGCTCATGTGGAAAATAGGTTGAACTTGGTATTCCATGCTCCTATGTGATGAGTACATATCATTATTTTGGGTTAAATGCTACAACATTTGTCAAGCCATAATACAACATTGAATATTGCTTAGCAATATATCAATGGAGCTTCGAGCCGATATGGGATAAAGATTATTGGGATGAACCTAATTTTGAACTAGTCCATAATCTAGCCCGTAAAGAGAGATGTGTTGTAGGAAGGGATCACACTACTCGTATCCAAAATAAAATGGATTAGCCCCAAGCACATGCGAGACAACAAGCCTACCATCAAGCCCAAGCTGAAGCTGAAGCCCAAGCCCGACATCCTTGATTATTTCAACTTTGTAATTATATTTTATATTCTGTGTTTTTCCTTTTTATCAAATTTTATGAATAATAAATTTTGTTGAAAATCTCAAAAATTTTAGACTATTCTAATCTATTTTATATTTCACTAACATACTTAAAAAATAAAATCCATACATTGTTTTTCAAGAATGTATGATAATTCTACAAATTACAAGCATCATTTATTATTAGAATGTATGATAATTCTTCAAATATGAATTAATACATGGTTTTATATGCCAATTTTGGTGAATGTTCTAACATTACAAGCATTCTTTCATGAGTGATAACTTTGCAATACTTTCATTTTATAAATTGGCAAGTTCTTTCACGAGTGATAACGTTACAAGCATTCTTTCATGAGTTATACAAGATGTCTATTTATCAATTGAAATACTTGCATTTTATAAAATAGTACATTTATACAAAAAACTTCAAAATTTATACTATTTTTTTTACTCATTTTAAATATTTAAAAAAATAAATTAAATTAAATTTTAAATATTAAATAAAATATTAGAGCTGATGTTAACTCTAACCTTATAAAATACCATAGAAATCGAATTATTTATGTTTTATGTTAGCCCTAATGCTATAGCATGCCTCTTGTCGATTTTTAAGGGAAAAAAAATTTCCTCAACAGGCATGGTACAATGCCATGCCTCTTGTGGATATTCACCATGGTGCCACGCCTCTTGCATTTTTATTAAATTTTTTTTTTTTTTACAAAGAGGTGCCACACCTCTTTGCATTTTTATATCTCCCCCCCACTTGGTTGTGGATATTCACCATGCAAGAGGCATAGCACTCTTGCATTTTTATTTAAAAAAAATGTTTTTCCAAAGAGGTGTGGCACTATGCCATGCCTCTTTGTTTTTTTAGTGCTTTATTTTCTAAAGGCGTAGCTTGAACCCATGCTTTACAATAATTTTGTGACTTATCCAAAAATATGGAAGTTTTGTGATTGTTCTGTTTTTTAGCTATATTTTTATAAATAGCCTGAGGGGGAAGCCAGGGCGATGGTGGAAGGTTGGGAGGGGAGGACATTATAATCTTTTATTTCTAAATAGATTAGCTATAACTATTATTACTTGGTGCATGGAGTTGAAGTGTGAGTCTGAGAGACAAGTCCACTTGATGATGCTAAAGAAGATGGATGAATTGGGCTAAATTAAAATAGTTAAGCAAGATTATGTTTAGCAAAGATAGCAAGATTATACATGTCCAAAAAGATGATGACCTAATTAAGAAACGACATATATCAAGGTAGGACACACTTATTATAACTTAAAAATATGTAAACATTAATGAGTTCAGTTGAGAAATATTAAGTAAAAGAATAAATAACTTAATAACATAGAGATAAAGTAAAAAAAAAAAAAAACCCATCAAAATTAGGCGGAAGCTGGGTGCTTTTTGATATTCCTGAAAGCAATTACTACAACACACCAATCTAGTAGTTCTTAGTAATTTCATCATAACTCTTTGTAGAAAAATATTTTTCAAGAACTATTTATGCATTAAAAACTAGACATTTGCTTCTTTTCAATAATATATGGTTCACCATCTAGTCGATTCCCAATAAAAGCAATTTATTCTAAAAATTGACCTAAAATCTATCAGCATCCCAAGATTTGATTCCAAGTCCACTATTTGATACATTATCCTTAGGCATAGTTTTCTTACACAAATGGTTGCTTTTTTCATTAGGACTAGTATCTTCATCCCGTAATTCATCTTGAATGTTTTTGCCATGAAGGTCTAATCATAAAGATGAAAGATAGCTTGGGGCTGCTCACCCTTTCTTTGAACAAAATTAAATAACTTCACTCCCTACATGTTCTTGTTAGTAACTAAAACCCATTGCCAAAAGTAGTATTCTCCTAATTTTACCTTTTCAAAATAGCCCCAAAAGAAAAAAAAAGTAAAGGTAAACTTAAAAAGGAAATTGAAATTGACTAGAAAAATAAAAAATAAGATGGAAAAAATAAGAAATATAAGTGAAGAATATTTCTAAGATACCCATGGCCGAGGCAGGGCATTCGTATTGAGAAGGTACCCAAAGAGAAGCTAGAGGAGCCATCAATAGTGAATCCTGAGAAGGACTATGCATAGGAGCCCCCAGCTGAGGTACCATTGGAAATTAATATGGAAAATGAGTTTTTGGAATTTGAAAAAGATGATGATGATATAGATATAGAGTTGAATGGGGAGGAACAGGGAGATGAGGATGAAAATATAGAATCTAACATTACTAATGTAGAAGACTAGAGTTAAAGACTCTTGAACCTGTAAATATGCATGTATGTCTTAGTAATAACTTTTAGCCATTAAATCATAATATAATAGGCTAAGTATAGCCAAACTAATAGGGGAAGCCCTAACTCAAGCCTTATCATTTTGTTCCACGATAGGCGACTAGTTAGCTTAGCTAAATTTTGGATTTTGACATTGTATATATTGTTGTAAACAATTGCAAAAGCTAACTTAAAATGATATTGAAAGTTTTTATGTTACTTTTTGAATGAATAGACTTCTATTATAATGAAATTTTGCTTAAATTTGTTAAATGTTTTATATGTGAATTTAAGGGATTAAGAAAAAAAATTGATGATAACATTAAGTATCATTGCAATCTTAATAATTTGTACGTTAAGAAGTATCCTAGACTAAATTGATTTGGAGAAAAGAATATCATCGTAAGAGGGTTCTCAGGTGCCTAATAAGGTGCGAGCAAGACGACGAGGAAAGCCGACTGATAGACATGCTAATGTACAAATGTCCTTAGATAGAGAGCCCCTACTTTACAGCAACGTTTGCCAGAAGAAGTGGTTTCATAGGCTTTTTTGATTGATCAACTAACTGTAGGTCAACCAGCTGACCCTATGTTCCAAATGTGGCAATGGTTTATGTAATTCTATTATCTATAGGGACAGAGACGGGTGATAGAGTAGGAAATGTGAAAGAGCTTGCTTAACATCGAACATTGCAACCATTCTTTTGCTTATAGAATTCATAAGGTAGCTGGACGACAAAAATGCTGAAGTATGGAATGAAAGCTTAGAGATGATATTTGCGACCTTGCATTACCCAAACGAGCAGAAGGTCTAATATGCTATATTTTTGTTGGAAGGTTCTACCCGCAATTAGTGGAAATGATAGACTACATGTGGGCTACTGAAGGGACTTAATGGACTTGGGAAAACTTTACTTGGGAGTTTATGGAAAAATATGTACCGTTGATGGCAAAATATGTAAGGGGAAGAGAATTTATGGATTTGATACAAGGGACATCCTCTATTAGTTAGTACGAGGCTACGTTTAGTCGATTGAAATAGTATGCACCCTACATGCTTGCAGATGAAAAGCGTTAAATCTATAAATTTGTGGAAGGACTGTAGCTGGAACTCATATAGGCATTTACCACATGTGATCTCTGGGGCTTTAATCATGCTGTGAGTAAGGTGCTACAAGTGGAGGCAGAACTACAGGAGATTTGGAAGTTTGAAGATAAAGGGTGAAAAGGAAGAATGTCCCATGGTAGACAGAATAACCCTGGAAAGAAATAGCCAAAATTTCAAAGTAGGGTAGCCAATCAACAAACTTATTAGGCCGTTGGGCTTGTAGATTTGGCTTGAGGGATAACACCAAAGAAATGTGGATTTTATGGAGGACTAGGTCATGATGAATCTAAATGTTGGAAAAAGTAGAGTAGATATGTAGGTTATGGTGGCGATCAACACTTTGTCAGAGATTGCCCCAGCAAAAAGAAGCTTACGCCTATAGGGAAAGGGAAGCATATAGTAGGGACTAGTGGGAAAATGAATGTCCAAGCACAAACATATGCCTTGATAAGAGAAGAGGCACCAGACCCTAATGAAGTGGTTGAAGTATGGTCTCCATTTATGGAATTAATGGTAACACTTTATATGAACTTAAAGCTATTCATTCTTTTATATTTTTCTTGTAAGGTAAAATACAATCTAAAATCATGACTTGTCAAATAGAGATGTAGATACCTTTAGGGGTAGGGTTATTAACTAATTCTATGTACTGGGCATGCCTAATTAGGATTGGGGACAGAGAGTATCTAGTCAATCTTACTAAATTGCCTATTTAGGGATATGATTTAATACTTGGAATAGATTGGCTATACTGGCATCAAGTGCAAGTAGATTATTACACCAAGTGCATCACTCTCAGAGATAAGGTACTTATATCGACATGTTGTTCCACACATACAACTTTCTAGGTACCTATAGATTTGGGTAGAGGTTAGGAAAATTTTGAGAGAAGGAGGATAGGGATTTCTTGCATACCTTATCAATAAACCCCAAGATACTGCTAGAATAGAAGAAGTAGACATAGTAGCTGCATATCCAGATGTGTTTTCGGAGGGGCTAAATTCATTGCCACCTAATCGAGAAATAGAGTTTGTTACTCACATTCTTCCTGGTGCTACACCTTTTTCTAAAACCCTCTATCAAATGGCACTTTTAGAATTGAAAGGGCTAAAGAATCAACTCCAAGAACTATTGGAGAAGAAATTCATAAAACCCAGCATTTCTTTGTGGGGAGCTCTAGTGTTATTTGTTAAAAAGAAAGATGGGTCCTTAAGGATGTGCAAACATTATCGAGAGCTAAATAAAGTCACTATCAAGAACAAATATCCCTTGTCATATGTGGAGGAATTGTTTGACTTTCTATAAGAATCTACAACTTTCTTAAAGTTGGATTTGAGACAGGGGTACTATCAATTGAAAATTAAGGAAGAATATATCTTGAAGACTGCATTCAATTCCTGGTATGGTCATTTTGAGTTTATAATAATGCCATTTGGTCTGATGAATGCCCCAATAGCTTTCATGCATTCGATGTATTGAATTTTCCAATTGTATCCATGCTAATTTGTGGTAATTTTCATAGATGATATTTTGGTTTATTCAAGACCCAAAGATGTGTATGGAAAGCACTTACACAAGGTTTTAAGAACTCTGAGGGAACACAAGTTGTATGCAAAGTTTAGTAAGTGTGAATTTTGGTAAGAAAAAGTGGCTTTCTTAAGACACATCATATCTCAGGATAGATAGCAGTTGACCTCTCTAAGTTAGAGGCAATAGTTAATTAGAAAAGACCTGAGAATGTAACTGCAATATGCAGTCTTTTAGGATTTGTTGATTATTATTAGAGGTTTGTACAACATTTTTCTAAGATAACCAGCATATTGACTAAGCTGACTTAGAAGGATCAGCCATTTTATTGGAATGAGTAGAGCAAGAAAAGTTTCCAAGAATTGAAGAAAAGATTAACCTTACCTTCAATTTTAGCGCTTCCCAAAGAATTAGAAGGTTTTGTTGTTTACACGGATGCCTTTATGGAAGGGCTGTGATATGTGTTGATGTAGAAGGTGTGAGTTATTGCCTATGTGCTTAGAAAATTGAAACCACATGTGAAGAATTACCCAACTTATGACCAAGAGCTAGTTGCAGTGATTTTTGCTTTGGAAAAATGGAAACACTCTCTTTGTGGGGCCACTTTTGAAGTATATAATGATCATAAAAGTCTCAACTATTTACATTCCTACAAGGACTTGAACATATGACAATAGAGGTGGATGGAATTTCTAGAAGATTATGATTTCTCGATTGTCTATCACTCGAGAAAAGTGAATGTAGTGACAAATGCATTGAGGCCAAAGGCTATGGTAACCCATATGTTGGGAATAAGGGCATAAAAAAGTCTAAAGGCAGATACAGTTAGAAGAATAAAACAACAAACTTAGATCATAGGAATAAATATGCAACTAGAGTTTTATGATAAAATATGATGAGCTTAGAATAATGATAATTAGGTACTGAAATAAATAGAAGCTGTTAGGAGTTCTGGAGAGTTTGAACTCAATACATATAGTCAAGGTACTCTTTTATTCCATAGGAGAATATGTGTGCCCGAAAAAATTAAAGGAAGGTACATAAGGTAAGATATGTGGTACATCTAGGAGGCTTGAAGATGTATCAAGATCTAAAAAAGTAGTTCTGGTGGAACAGGATGAAGAAAGATGTTGCAGACTAAGTGCAAAAATGCTGAACCTGCTAGTTAGTAAAAGCAGAGCATCAATGACCATTAGGTTGCTACAATCACTTTCAATCCCTAATTGGAAATGAGAGTAGGTAACTATAGACTTTATAACATGTCTATATATGGCTCGTGGTGGATATGACAATGTTTGGGTGATAGTAGACCAGTTAACAAAGTCTGCTTATTTTTTACCACTTAGAACACATTATAGGGTTGAAAAACTAGCAGAGTTATACATTAAGGAAATAATTAGATTACACCGAATCCTTGCAAGTATTATGTCAGACCAAGATCTAAAGTTCACCTTGAGACTTTGGTAAAGTTTGCAAAAACATTGGGGACAAAATTACAATTTAGACCTACTTATGATCCTCAGATAGATGGTCAATAAAAAAAGGTCATTCGGATATTGAAGGATATGCTACAGGTTTGTATTTTGGATTTTGGTGGAAGCTAGAATAGACACCTCCCTCTAATAGAATTTGTTTACAATAATAGTTATCAGTCTATCATTTAGATGACCTTATATGAAGCATTGTATGGTAGAAAATATAGATCTTCATTAACTTGGGACCTTGAATAGCATAGGAACAACACTGATAAACCCTTGGGAATCTCAAGGCTAGAACTAATTTAAAGGACTATTGAGAAGGTACAGATGATTGAACAAAAATTGAAAGCAGCCCAGGATTAATAAAAAAACTATCCAAACAAGCAAAGAAAGGACTTAGAATTTGAAGTTGGTGATCAAGTGTTCTTTAAAGTATCCCTGAGAAAGGGTATCCTAAGGATTGGAAAAGGTGGAAAGCTTAACCTGAGATATGTTGGCCCTTAAGAGATATGTGAAAGAATTAGACCAATAGCTTACTGATTGATACTACCTAAAGGATTGACAGGAATACATGGTGTCTTTCATGTATCACCACTTCAAAGGTCTCATCCTGACCTATCTTACATCATTTCACATGAAGACATATTGTTAGAAAACAACTTGATCTATGAAGAGCAACCGTTTCGTATCTTAGATCAAAAATTTTGATAGCTTAGAAATCGAAGGATTCCTCAAGTGAAGGTATGACGGCGCAATCACAACATAGAAGACGCGACTTGGGAGTGAGAAAATTTCATAAGCCAACAGTATCCTGAATTTTTTTAGTGTTCAGGTAAGAATCTGGGGACCATTTCTTTGAAGAGGGGGAGGATTGTAGCACCCTTAAAAAAAATTAATTTGAAAAAATTAGAAAGAAAAACTATAATTTTAATTTGATTTAAAAAAATCTAGGGGTCAAATATAAATAGAAAAGGATTTAATTATGAGAAATTTAAAAGTTTTGGGGGTCAACTTATAATTATTTTGATCAACTCATTAAGGAAGAGATTAAATTGAAAATTAAAAGAAAATTTTGGGGGTTAATCTATAATTATAAAAAATTATGCTTTAAATAGAAATTTCCCCACCCATATGCACCCCCTCATTTTCTCTCGGGCAACTTTTTCTCTAATGCAAATCCCTTTTTTGCTCTCTAGAAATCTTTTTATGATGCCAGTAAAACTCGAAGCTAGCTATACCAATCTCTTCTTTTTGGCTCAAGGATTGCATTAGTACCACCTTATCACAAAAAAAACCAATGGAATGGCTAAAAATTGAAGCTAAATATTAGGCTGCGGCAGCAAGTGGCGAACACGGTGTCTCGACAGTGGAAGCTTGTGTCTAAAAGGTGGGTTTTGTAGAATTCAGCCCAGAGCATAGCTTGATACCCTCAATTTATAGTTTTACCCACCGTTAATGGCATAATTGAGCAAAATTCACAATGGCAAAGGTGGTGGAGCAACATAATTCAGGCTCCAATTGATGATTATTTCAATGACAAAACCTATAATTGACCAAGCTGTTTGATTATGTGTTTTGAGAGGTATCGATTGGTGGTGGTAGTTAGCAACTTCGACGACAGCGGGGCATACTAGTTTTGAGATAGAATCTTTGTCTCATCATGATGGTCATATGTGTGGTGTTGTTTTGTGTTGACTGAACTCTGAAAATACGATCTTTGGTAAAAATCATTTGGAATTAGGGTTATCACCAATTGATTTGTATTGTTCTTGTTACCTTATGAATTCTTGTATAATAAAATGATATAGGAAGAACATGTTTGGAATCAGGACTATGGGATGCATGTATATATATAATGCTAGGTGGACCTAGATTTGTAAATATATATAATCTTTGGTTAATTAAGTTAAATTACATAATTAAAACCCTAATCTCATGTATTATGATATATGGAGCTGAGTTGTTAAAGATTGGGTTAACATTACTTAGATTTAATTATTGTAATTATATCTGAGTTTTGGGTAACATTGCAAGGACCAAAAATTAATAGGAATCTAAATTGGTTATCGCATTTCAGCTAAATTGTTGGTATAGGATTTAAATTTTTAAATTAGAAAATATTGACATAGGAAATGACTATCGACCAGAACACATAAGACCCTCATAAATATTATAGTGCTATTAGCATAATTAGTATGTTACTCTTATGAAACTGAACCTTAAAATATTGTATTAATTAGAACAACTGATATTATGGTATAAATGATTTAATTATTATTTAAAGAACGATACAAGCATTTTAACGTTAAATATGCCCTTTTGAAATAGGTGGCGAGGAGGAGCCAGGATTTGCAAGGCAGTAAGATGAGGTAGCATTTTCTGTAGGAATTCAGGTAATGCTTAAGCCTATCGTTTGGGAAAGTGAATGATTTTTGATGTTTGAATTCCCAGTGTTATCTATTGAATTTGATTATACTCATTCTGGTGCCCAAAACTCCATTGTGTTATTTATTATCTATCCCATATAACCTATAGCCTTGCTGGCTTTCCCTTATTTGTACTGATATTTTGGGTCTTGCCAACCAATTTTGTTTCATATTGATTGGTTAAATTGTTCTGAATGTTGTTTATATGGCTTTACCAGCCAATGCTTTGCGCACTGTATTATTTTAAATTGTTCACATATATGCTCCATTTGGTTTATTTGAAATACGTATTATCTGTTGGTATTATGTTAAGTTACCTTGAGGATTCTTTTAGGGGGTTTTTGCCCAATGGGATGCCATAGGTCTGGTTGGACCTGGGACTAGGTCCAAAAAGATGATTGGGTAGTAGGGACTAGTGTTGGTTGGCCTATCGGCTAATACCCACTTAAAATCTTAACTTACAGATAATTAGATGTAGCTACCTATAAATGGTGGTGTTTGGCATGTGGTTGGCCATGCCACATGTTTATCGAGCTGAGTGCTTGGGAAACGAAGTAATACGGGAAAAACTGTTATGTTATATTTGTACTCCGTGTTATTGTTTATGCACCATTCTAGGAGTAATAAAGATAAAGTTGTCAACAGTTTATTAAATGTGGTATCGTATGAGTTATCATATATCATTGCTTCATGTTGTAAATAACTTGCCCAATATCAAATCTTTATTTATTGATTGTCGTGCTTTCAATAGGTTTTCCTTGATTATTGTCAAGCATACCTCTCACTACGTCCTTAGGATTTAATCCCTTATGTTATATTTTATTCTTCTCCTAGATAGGACTTGAGGAAGGTTGAGGGCTCGAGGCTTGCCAGGGTAAAGACGTATTATGTAATAGATAGGTGCTATGTATGTATATATAGACTACACCTAGTCGTGACTCTTGAACTTATGGATGTTATGTAAATAGTTAAGTTCGATTTGAGACTTTTAATATATACATATTGCATTCTAGGGATTGATCTTTTGGGTTTATTATTGAGCTGCTATCTTTTGAGGTTTTAGGTGGATTTTGGCTTTACTAGTTACCTTTTGAATTATGTTTTAAGTTTGAATTGGTGGCACCTTAGCTTAGGACTCATTCCTGGTTGGGGAGCCATATACTATATTATTGTTTTTAACTTACAATGTTAGCAAAATATACCAGTATTTCGCAAAATATGTACTTTCAACAACAAGAACTATAAGAAGATAATTTGTTCGATGTAATCCCCTTCTCTTGGAACTATATTTTTCAAATTTTGATGGTTTGGTGGAGACCTCAATAGTTCCCTCTTGTGCTTTAGAAGATTTCCTACCATTATCAAGTTACTACAAATATAAATTAAAGATTCATATTCACTATCTACTGCAAAAAGTATAAATTTAAAATTTTTGAAAGTAACATAATTTTGCTACATTTTTTTGCACTGCAAGTTCATCTACATCCACATATTGTAAATATATTTCCATTAAGAAATATTATAATAAGACAATATAATACAAATTTATTTAGTTGATATTAAATTATCATACCTGTTGAAAACAATCTTCATTGTTGTTGGCTTCACATAAAAGTTACTCTGATTAGTATCATCAGATAATTCAGCTGTGGGAATGATTAGTGCACTGATGTCTTTTTTTTTTCTCTTCAATTATGCTTAGTACAATGTATTGAACATACATATTATCATGCCTTTTTTTTTTTGAAATATTTCTTAATTACCTTTGATGTAAACGTTACTTGTTCAACTAATGCATTCATTTGGTCAACTTGTGACATGTCACCCTACATGTACATATATGTTTTGTAACCAGTTTTCATTATTATTGAATCACTTTTTTGTTAAGTATTAGTTGCTTACCACCTTGTGAATTTCCATGGCCATCAAAGCATTTATTTGGATAATTTTAGTAGCACCTTTCCTAAATATTGTTACATCCAATGATCTAGTATCATAAAAAATATTAGCAAAGACCATTTCTCTGTATCCATTATTCACATTAGATTTTCTCTAATGTTATATGCAAACATTTTTTTTTGTTTATACATTTTATAACTAATGGTAATAATTTACCTTGGCTTTGCTACTGTCTTTCGATCCCATTTGCAACAACCAAGTGACCGATTATGCATAAGAAGAACAACATTTCTCACATGCCATGTAATAAAAATGCTAAGTTGCACCAATGACTTGAGCTTTGACTTTCATTGTGAACTTGTCCAACTGAATAGCTTAAATATTCACCATGCAAATTATTATCAATTTATTAATACATATATACACACACAAACATGAACTTACTCATTTGCATCTATGTATTCAATAATTTAGAAGATTGAAGATAGTTTATTTTTATTCATTTTTTGTTATTGCTACATTTGCAGCTGTGTGAAACATTGTGCATATTTGCATTGCTGATTGTTGTTGTTTGACCATATCATCAACTTTAAGTAAAGCCTCAGCAACAACTTTTTGATTGTTAGCTCTCCTATTTATATCATTTGTGGTTGGCGAAATAGCACATTAGCAATAATTTCTATATATTATGTAATAAAGAAATTTTTTTACTGTGACAACAATAATTTTACCATGTCTTTAATTTTGTGCTTCTGGAATCAGAGTTTCAACAATGATTGTAGTTGAAAGAGTTGATCCTAAAGAGATTCATATACATATATTGAGAGAGAGAGAGAGAGAGAATCAAAATTAATATTGATAAGTATTAAACATTAAGAGCGGCTTTAGCTTAAGGAAACATGCACAATGAATTTAAAGGAGTATTTACGTAGTAGAATGGCGAGAAATATTCAACTTTGTTGCTAAGATAATTGGAATTATTTCCAAAAATGATATTATTATATGACCTTATGATGTTGCAATATTGTTCCACATAGATAGAATGATTGGTTTTTTTCGATCATAATTCAATAGAAGTATAAATGCATAAATATAAATATTAAAAGTTACTGAAAGGATGCATAAATTTAACAAAGAATTATATTTAATTAGTTATGTTGCTCATGATTCATGATTGCAAATTCATGGATAACATATGGCTTAGAACATTTTCCCATTGTGTGCTGCTCGAACCTTTTTATGATGATTACTAATACGTCTAAAATGATAATAACTAAACTCTTTAGTTATTTTATTACACATAGTAATATTAGTTTTTTGATACAAAGTACATGAGTAGATTCAATTACCAACTATTTTTCTTTTTTTTTTCGATCAATTGAAACCAAATTTGACAATGTTGCAAAACCTGGAATAGTAATTGAAGGTGAAATAAAATGTTCTAGCTTTTTAGTGATGGAAGATAGTTTTATGAGATAATATCTACTATATATATTGCCTTATTAGTCATAACTTGGTTTTGCTGGAATCACTTGAGCATTTGATACAATACATGTATTCATCAAGCTAAGAATCTTGTCAAATTGATTGATATCCAAATCAAGTATTGTTGCAAGTATCCTAATTTGAGAAAATTATAATTTTGGTCCTCAAACATAGTCACTTATTCATTTCTAGTCCCTAAACAATGTCGAGTTACATTTTTTATCCTCAAATTGATGTTTTTTTTTTTTTTAACAATTTTCATCCTTGTCATTGCTTTAAGTGTCAAAACTAATAGAAAGTGGTCATGTGACACTCACATGACCATTGTTAGAAGGAATAAAGTACGGTTGGACACGCCTTCATTTCATTTCTTATTTTGAAACAAAATTAACCTCAGTTTCAACCAAATTGCAAAGTTGAAATCCCATAATCTATCACCCTAAATTCCTAATTTTTTTCAAAAATCTATAAATGGTCATATATTACAGTCAACCAAGAGAACTAATACTTGAAAATGAGAATGAATACGAAAATGACCTTTACCTTCTAAGATGTGCTCATCTTTTCATTTGCTTTGCCAAATTAACTTGGTCAAGAGGATATGCAAATGAACAACTTGAGAGAAATAAAATGCTAATGAAATAATGTACACTAGTGTCTCTTCATCCGTGTAAAACTTCCACCCAACCCACTAAGATAAACATATCAACATATGATAGAAATCACTAGCTAATCCCTGAAATTGCATATGAGAAAACATTATGTAAGTAAGTACTTAGGTTGATATACAAAATCTTATCCAAGATTAGAACAAACACCTTGGATCAATCAATTTACTCCAATAGAGTATATTATAAATAGAACAATTGTTCGTTTTCCTTGGTAATTCTAGTTCAAGATCCCAACTTCAAATAAATAGTGCTGATTGGATCAAATTTCTCGAGTTTAGTAGTTGATGAGAAGATGAGGTAAGCCAGTGAACCTATTCAATGAGCCAAATGCTAGCCTCGACATTAGCTGGGTAGATGATCATGTGTAGCAGGATGTTCACATCATCTACTCTAAGCCTCATTTAGTTAAGTCATTTTAAATGAACATTAGTGAGGTAGTGCAGAGGTTGCTTATAAATCTACTTAATTAAACTACTTCATTTGGCCCATGAGGTATAGGGGGTCTACTGAACAATTAAGGTTTATCAAGATTTTGTGGGAAATGGTATTGATATGATCACTTTATTGTAAGTTAAGTAAGCAAGCAAATTTTATTACTTTTTTCTTCTATCAATTATAGATTTACAATGGAAGAAATTCGTGTAGAACATAAAGTAAATTTGGAATAAAAAATGATGATGGTGGGTGAGCTACAATTTGCATGCTATGGTCAGCTATAGAAGATGCTTGGATAATCTGTCGTGTGTCTAGTTTGTTCTTTTTTTTTTTTTCTTCTTTGGGTTAAATGAATTGATTCTTTTTGCATGGTTTTCAAACTTAAAAGCAACAAGCTTTTACCATTGGGCATGATATTTTTTTTCACACTTGATAATTCTCAATTAAGTAAGCATGAAATGGTATAGTAACAGTGCCATGTTCAGGTCGTATATATGGAGATCAACTTTATTTATTCTTGGTAATGTTTTGCTTTCCTAAACAACCTTGATCAAATAATTCGATGGCGAGTGCATCATTTGGCTTCTAGCTCCTTAAGGCATCATTATCCCCATCGGATGAAGAAGAATGTCTGTTGAAATATCTACCATGCTCGTCAGCTGGCAAGTCCTCTTCATGTTTGTATTTGTGGTGCTCTGTATTTGCAAAGAATGAAAATTGAAGGACGATTGAAAGACTTCGAATTTAGAGTTTGAAATTTAGGCAGAAGTTAGAGTTTAGTGGATTTTTTCTGAAAGTGGAGCATGAATAAAGTCAATAAGAAAGTTTACAATGGTTTATTTGGTTTTATTTTCATTTTCAATTTTCATTTCTATCATTTCTAAAATTTAAAAAGTTAGTTAGTGAAAATGACTTGAAAATGAGTTTATATTTGGATAGTTTATTGGAAAAGTAATGATTATGTTGGTTTTAAACTTTTAATAGGTTGTAGGTGGAGAAAGAGAGAGAGAAGTAATAGAATAGAGAGAGAAGATATATGGGTTATTGAAAAATGTATTTTGAAAATGAAATTAATTTTGGGTGAAAATATTTAAAAATTAATGTATTTTATTTTTGAAATAGTAGAAAATATGAAAATGGACTTTGAAAATAAGGCCAAACTAGCCCTAAAGTTTTCCTTCCAACAATGGTCATGTGCATGGCACATGACTAATTTTCATTAGTTTCAACACCTAAAGTAACTAACGATATGGATGAAAATTGTTAAAAAATTATCAATTTGAGGATTAAAATGTAACTCAACATTGTTTAGGGACTAAAAGCAAATAAGTGGTTATGTTTGAGAACCAAATTTATAATTTTCCTTTCCTAATTCCCTATAATATATATAAGAGATATCTTAGTATATGTAATTAGGAACAAAAATTACACAACTTATCACAAATGTTCAATTTATCATTAACCATGTTCATGAAGTTTTGGGAGTCTAATCAATTCATTTGGTGAAGATCTTAACTAAATACCGTTAAGTGGCTTCTATTACTACAATTATTACTATTAGAAGGGCCTTAAATACAAATCGAATACTACTAATATTATGTGTAGAAGGGCGTTAACTACAATGTCATTAAGTGGCTTTAGACACTACTATTATTACTCTCAAGAGGACCTTAACTACACTACCATTAAGTGGCTTCGGAAATATTTTGTTATTGTAACCCCGTAGCAAGTTTGTGGAGTTTGTTCCTACTGATAGTTTCTTGATTATATAGAGCATAGGACCTTTTTGTTACTTTATTTCAACAGAGAACACATAATACTTTGTTTCGTGTGAGATCCAACAAGACTATTTTTACATGCTCAATGTACTAAATTTCATGCGGGATTTGGAAAATTTATTTTGACATGCTCAAATCTTAAAATTTTATGCATGCAAGAGGTCTTACGAACATTAACATATTTGTAGACAGAATATTATTTGTGACAAATAAACAATTAAGTTTAAAACTCAAATTCACATTATGCAAATTCTCTGTTTTTATGTAGAAATCATTCATGAGAAAAAATATTTTCAATATAATCCTAAAATCCAAAGTTTGCTTAGGTTCAATCTACCAACCTAAATGCTCTCTACCAAATATTTGCATTTCAAGGTATCCTCATATCCAAATTTTATTAAGCACTATCGTCCAAATCTATGACAAAATAGTAGTATATATTTGGACCTAATCAATAAGACAAATTTCTTACAAGTTTGTGAAGCATAAAAAGGAAAAATTTGTTGGTTCTCACCTCTGCAATTGAAGGTAACCTAAATAAATCTACCAACTTATGTATTCTCCATCAAAACTATGACAAAGATAGTAGAACACATTAGGTTTGAGCAATAGGATAAACTTTCCTATGAATTTCTAAAGCACAAAAGAAAATTTTGATAATTTCTCACCTCTGGATATTAGGCTTGTTTTCTAGGGGTATATTACCAAGTATGTACATATATATACTTTTAGGCTGAGTATTCTATATAAACTAGAATTTTTATCTTATTAAGATAAGTAGACAACTCCAATCCTAACTTCTTCTTATTTGATTAGTTGGAATCTCAGATAACAATAAGTCAAAGAGAAAATATGAACCACAAGACGACCTTCTTCACTATAAAGAGAAAATCATAAATAAAAAATGTTGCATCATATTACTAATTCCCAAAAAAGTATTTATTCTTCTAAACATACTTTGACCACCTCCAATTCCTCTTCACGTATTGAAAGGATAGATATAAATTATGACCTATTGATATCACAAGTCAAATAAGTAATGCCTAACTAAATTATAACCTCAACATCTATAGTTCTAAACTGATGTCCTTTGTTCGTTACTTAAAATTCAATCAATAAAGATTTCCATCAAATAATTAACATCCTATAGAAAGCAAATGTGTTCTATATCTTCAATCATGATAGAGTAATCCTTAGAAAATTATTAAGATTAAAAGTCTATATTCTCGAAATTGCAAGTAAAATCAAGGTAAATATTTGAAATAAGATCCCAATAAGCTCCAAAAAGAATTCAATTTATATATCATATTTACTTTCTATTGACATCTATTGAATATTGATCAAGCTCCAAACAAATCGTATGCTCAAATTCCAGAAGGAGAGCAACATAAAAATGTCAATGGTGAATCAAAACCGACTAAAATTGGTCTTGACATCCAATATCATATGTATCCATTTTTTTTCTCTTGAAAAGACAAAAACGCACTTACTTCTAGATGTGTTATCAATAATATTTTTGAGTATTGTGTATATATGTATTTATTTAAATTTATGCTATAATATTTCATATAAAGACTTAGGGTAAAAAAGTGCTAAACTTTTTTAATGAATTATGTATAATTTAATTATCTTTTGATTTATATCATAATCACTCAATCATAGTTGGAAAGCAATTGAAAACAAAAAATTTATATGATAAAGAAGGTAACTAATCCTATTCTATGAACATTTAGGTTAAGTACGAACTTATGCTTACCAATTTATCAATAAAAGTAATGCTTTGATATAGTTTTGGACTTCTAAGAAACTATCTTGGAGAAGTTTTTAGCTCAAGTGAGACCTTAATGTTCTAGCTACTCAATTTTGAAGTTTTATCCTTGATGCAGAGTAAGCATTAAGCAATGTCAGTTTATATCTTTCATGAAATAGATTGCAAATTAAACTTTATTGGTATTACATTGACAAAAAGAAAATAAACAAACAATAAAATTATATTTTTAATATAATATTTATATTATAATTTAGAACATTTTAAAAAAATAAGATTACATTTATTGCAAGAATTAATAAAGCCAGAAGTAAGAACCTATCTCATCATATTGTAAATTTCTATATATATATATATATATAATACTTTTGGTATGTTGTTGCTTGTTGTAGCTATTAGAAGTTGTTTCTATAAGAACCTTTACTGAAGCTGCATTTCTTGCTCAAAATAAAGCTACATACAATTGGCTGTGAGTAAAAAACTAGTTGAGGAAGATAAAGACCTACATAATCCGAAGTTTGGCTTTGAGCTTTTTTAACAGTCATGGCAAAGCATGGCTTAATAGCAAATTGGAACTGGTTAAAAAATTGGGTAATTTTCTTTATCAAAGCATTCTAAAGGAATTCACAGTGTATATGCATGTTTTCGTATATGATCTTCTGATGCAATTTCAGATCCTACAAAATGTTTGCCTAATTTATGGAAAATTAGTCTTGTCCCATTATAAAAACGTTTTATAGGTTTTAAATTTCTTAGTGAAATAATAGGACAATTTTCTTTAAGGATTATGTCATGTGGAGGAAGACCATTTGTTACACGGGTATTAAATAATTCTTAATGTTGACCTTAATCTTGTGGATTAGATGCTTTATTGAAACTTATATTGTCTTCTGCTATATCAAGTAATTCATTAATTTGTATGTTATTTATTTCAATCATTAATCATTTTCTGGAGTTAGTATTGCTCTATTAACTAAATTATAAGGGTCATATGTAAAAGAATTAATACAAGGGAGTATATATTTTATCAAATTATGTATAGAAGTTTCATGATCAATGAGCACAACAATATGTTATTTGGTATTTGAAATATTATAATAAAAAAACAAATGGCTCTTTACCATCACCAACTCTTAATGAAAATGATGCAAATGATGGTTATTCTTTAGGTCTTATGTTTTCTTCTATTCTAAACTATTTGAGATGAGGCCAAACTAGTGCTACATCAAACTATATTTTAGCAATCTATCAAATGCCTCAATTATCTTGTTAGTCATAGAAGCTTCATCCTAAATGTTATGTTTTGTAGCAAATTATTTGTAGCGCCCCCTCTTGGGATAGCACCAAAGTTAAGGCACCACTCCAATTCAAACTTAAAATATGATTCATAATACACTTAATAGGACCATAACGAACTTTTTCAAGCTTAATTAATCAAAAGCAGTGACAAAATTTCAACTTATCGATCACAACAAAACACAATATATATACCATAGTTCAACTCCTAAATACTCAACAAAATTATACAAGCCTTAGATCCTAAATAACAGTTTTGATATATCACAACATCTTTATTCCAGGCTTAGCATTTGAGAGATATTAAATTTACACATAATCCCTATTCAATTATACATTGTATCTCTTCTTCAGCCTAAGCTAAAGATCCACATTCACCACTTTATCCTGTCTGAGAAACATGAATAGTATTGGGAGGGGTAAGTTCAAAGGACTTAGTAAGGAATATTTTTAATAAGAAATAATGAGGATCCATTGGAGAAAAATCCACCCAACAAAGCATCCATTTATATTTAAAATAGAAATGTATCAAGAATAAGAAAAAATAATCAATAACAAGTTCGGTATGCAGACGATGACAAGTACAAGAACAAACAATATCAAATTCACAACTTTTAATAAGTATTAACTCAGGGTTGTAATTGTTGGCTCGAATGGCCTGGGATCATCTCAATTGATTTTTCTCGGGAGGTATAGAGCACAATATGCAGTCTAACAAATAAGACAAACCTGCATATCGGAATCTCCTTATACTAATCAAATAAATAATCCCAAAGCATGACATCTTGGCAAACAATTGGTGTGCTTATGTGGACCGTATAGCACACTGTGAATACCTAAGCGGGTTACATAGCATTCCGTTGTTCCCTAAGCAAACCGCCTAACATTTCATGGACACCTAGGCAGATAGCAAGGTGTGTCCTATGTATCCTAGCATTTTGCGTAGGATTGATACTCAGCCTATGTACAATTCTCCAAATGAATACAACTAGTATAACATATACAAACAAGCAATTGGTTGCTGACAAGGCAATATAAATGAATAGCAAGCATAGATAAGCCAACTAATTAGATAACAAGTACAAGTTCACGAGTATGCTAGTAAGGCATCTAACAACAAGTTTAAGATAGATAACTATCAAGACAAGTATCAAGCAAGATATAAAAGAGTTTTGGCAGCCAAACCAATCAAGAACGATTTGACATAACGATATAAGTACAAACCCACACAAAGGTATACAATTAAACAAATCAAATATGATCAAATGTATAATCAAATATGGATCTCAAGTAAATGAACAGAACAATATATTAAGTTACGAACATGTATAATCAAGCACATCAACCCTCATAGGGATTTTGCCACAAGAATAATAGATGTAACGAGGCCAAATGGTAGACCCTCACAGGGGTGTTCAAATCAAGAAATCAATAACGGATAGCAAATCATATCTCAAATAATATTGAGTACATATAGAAACAGAAGAACCCACACAAGGGCTCATTATAATTAATAGATAGAGAGAAAAGTGCCAGATTGGTAGACCCTCACCTCTTGTGGTTTTAGCAAAATATCCAGAGCCCGCAGTCTACTGATCAATAGGACTCACTTTTTCATCATCTAATCAAAAGAATATTCCAAGAATCAAAATTCTTGTTCAACCTTAGCAGCTTTCTAGAAATGCATCAAGCATTCTAATGCCTTATCTTTCAGGGTGATGTAGATTAATATCCTTCTTCACAAAATTCCCCAAAATCAACATTTCTAAATTATCTATGATGGTCTAGATTAATTCCAGAATAACATAATTTTCATGATAACAAAATCAAGGCATTACAATTTTAAGCAATACATATGCATTTATCTCTAGTCAAATTTTACATTTCAAACACCATTTAACCTGTAATAGTTCCCAATATCATAATTAAAGTTCAACTTAGTATCATCTACAAATTGAGTCCAAAGTTCATATCTCCCAACTTCATATCCCTCACATGGATAGTTAATTCATACAGGTTCACGTATCGTCTCTAAGGCTAGTCCTAGAAAATGTACAACATTTGCATACATGCATGTATATATATAACATGCAACAACTGAACATTAATTCAAATTTTGCCACTGAGGGTCCAAAATCAAAAATCGATAATATCAGAGCGATTGTTGAGTTGAGAAGAGCAAACTGTCTCTCCATCCCTGTTCAAAAAATTCAACGCCACCACCTAAAAACTCTTCTCATCATGAGTTTTCTAATGGTATCTTTGATTCCAGCAAGAGCCGCCTGAAAGCCCTTCAAAAACCACCTCAAAGCCTTCATGGTCTACTAGATCCACTGTCAATTTCTGCCCTCATTGTTGTATTTTGCCACCATGCAACACTTCCACAGTGTTGCCCTCAACAAATACTTCCTAAACCACCTTTTAGGACTATTGATGGTTATCAAAAAATAAGAAACCCAATTAGCTGCCATGAAGCTCTCTCTCTCAATTCCTCTCATGGCTGCTCTTTAGAGGTCATTAGCCATGTATGGAGGTGCAAGTGTGATCGAAGGATGAAGAGGAAAAGAATAGTTAGTGTGGTTTGGGGAGGTTCTAGAGAATGAGAAGGATCACCGATGATGGTGATGAACGCGATTGGAGGAGGAAAAGAAAAAAGAAAAGGTTGAAGATGGTGGAATAGTGAAGAATAAAAATTTACCAAATTTATAAAATCAAACTTTTCAAAATTATACATTGACCTCCGAAACTTTTGATTAGATTTCAATTAAGTTCTCTAAGATTCCCACGAACTTCAATCAAGCCTCTAGAAATCTGAGTGCATAAGATTAGACCCCTTTGACCCAAAGTAATAGCCATGCAACCTAAAAATTCCCAAGTTTAGTCCAATCAAGTTTCTAAAAATTGCAAATTATCCCCAAAACTTTCAAAAATTTTGCAATCAATTTCTTTTGATTTATTTTCTAAAATACCGAATTTCAGGGGTGTTACACACTCATCCTTTAAGAGAATCGAGTCCCTAAACTCTAATCTAAGTACTATTTTGACTGACAAAAAATAAATAGATTCGATCTGTTGATCTACCTTTTCTTCTTCATTAATTTATGCTTGGATTACTCCTCTGTCGATACATCTTTGTGCTTCTAAGATGTATCATATACCTTGAGTTGGGTGTCTTATCTAGTACTTTTCTTCTGGTGCTGATCTTTTCTTTCAGAATAGAAAGATACTTTGAATCTTGGTATTGAACTTAGACTCTCCAAAAATTCTAACTTTTTCTTCTGTTTCAGTATCCAATGATCATTAACTTAGGTTTGTCGTATTTTATCTCATGATTTGGATTACACTTGTCTCTACAATCTTACTTGCTGTATTAATTTTCAACACTTGTTCATAGGATTTTTAAAATTTTTGCTTCAAGTAAGTGCCATTCCAGTACTCGGCTCAAGACATGGCCACTGCTTTTTCCTTTTTAAGTAATATGTGATGGAAGAATCATAGTTTTCTAGCATTTCTATCCACCACAATATCTCATGTTTAGATCCTCATTTCAATCCCCACAATATATTAAATAATGCTTTTATGTGGGTGGGGGTGATGAGTTCACTTCTTTCGGAACTACTCCCAAGTATTCAACTACTACTTTTATATAATAAACCCTTATCTTGGGTTGCATATTTAGTTCAAGGAAATGTGACATGTATGAAAGAATGTAACCACCAAGATCACATAAGGCATTATCATGGATTTTAAATATAAAAACCATACCTTTTGTCATTTCATCAGGATCTGGAATTTCTTCCCCTATCAGGGCATAGGCACAGGCACGTATATTTGACTTCTCTTTAGCTTCTGCCACCTATTTTCCTTTATCTGCAGGGATAGGGCCTCTCTATTTGGGGTAGTTTTTCATAGAGTGCTGGTTGCTACAATAACTTATACATTTGCCCTATTTTCTCCAATAGCTAAACTCATCACGGCCAAATCCCTTACATAATTCACATTACTTGGGTGCTCTCTTTTGAGTAACATTTACCTTTTCACTAAATGAGGGGCTTGTTAGGCAGTGCTTTCCATCTGAAGCTTCAGCTATTTTCTTTTGGCACTACCTTGTCCATTGAGGTACATCTTTCCTTTTTAACTTTAATCCTCAATTTTTTTGATCTCATGGAGTTCTGACTCAAGTTGTAGTGCTTTACTTACTGTTTGGTTTAAGCTCATCAGAACATGAGTAGCTAGACCCCTTCTCAATTCTGGCTGTAATCCCTACATAAATTGTCGAGCCTATCAATCTTCATCATCTTGTATATAGGAAGCATATTGAATCAACTGGCTAAAAGTAGCCTCATATTAACTAACAGTTTGTGCCCCCTGAACAAAGTTTATGAACTCTCTTTCTCTTACTTCTTACACCACCTCTGGTACATATTTATTCATAAATTCTTGCATGAAATTCTCCTAGGTCCATGTTGTTCCTTCAGCTGTCCACCTTTGGTTAATCATTTTCCACCAACTTCAGACGGAACCTCCTAGAAAAAATGTCGCAAACCAAACCTTCTAATTATCTAATTAGCGAAGGGTCTCGAAAATATTCTCCAAATCCTCAATCCATTCTTCAGCTTTTCTATCATCAAGGTCTCTTAAGAACTTTGGGGGTTTGAAATGAAGAAATTGTTCTAATGTTCGGTCATCCACCAGCTCATTAACACCTCTAGCTTTACTACTTGAGTGTTGAGCTTGCAGCCTAAATGCCAGCTCTCTCTCGTACATAAGGTCTACTAGATGGCCCGCAAAAAGTGTTTGCAAACCCTCTTCTTCTTGTGTGGTTTGCGGGTAAGCAGGTGCCTCTTGTCTTGGAGCCCATTGTTCATTCACCTATCAACCAGGAGGTCTTCCCTGAAGTTCAGTTCTAAGTGGAATAGAAGTACTAAAGCCTTCTAAGATAAAAGAATGAAAAGGATCATACAACTAATAAAATCCCATGAGCATTCTTGTAGTATTCAAACTTATCTTACCAATACCAACTGATTAAATTTATCTTAAATCCTTGAATCACACAAAAATTCCCTAATACACAAATTACTCAGAATTCAACATTCTAAAATCACATCCTGTCATAACTTAGGTCTTTCTTAAGTATACACATCTAAGATAGCTCCAAATTCAAGCTTAGTCACTATATTGCCCAAAACTTCTCAATTCACAATAACATTCTAGGATTGGATCCTAGCATAATTTGAGTCCTCTTATCCCAAATGGATACTTCTCAATTGATCCAAATCGAAGTCAAGTCTCTAGCAAGCCAATCAAATTCAGTTATGTTAATCAATCACACATTAACCTAGGTCATCAAAACTTAGGCTTTGATACCACCTGTAGCGCCCCCTCATAGGATAGCACCAAAGTTGAGGCACCACTCCAATTCAAACTTAAAATACGATTCATTATATACTTAATAAGATCATAAAAAACTTTTTCAAACTTAATTAACCAAAAGCAATGACAAAATTTCAACCTATCGATCACAACAAAACATAATATACATACCATAATTCAACTCCTAAATACCTGACAAAATTATCCAAGTCTCAAATCCTAAATAACAGTTTTGACATATCACAGCATCTCTATTCCAACCTTAGCATTCGAGAGATCTTAAACTTACACATAAGCCCTATTCAACTATAGATTGTATCTCTTTTTCAGCCCAAGCTAAAGATCCACATTTACCACTTTATCTTGTCTGAAAAACATAAATAGTATGGGGGTAAGTCCAAAGGACTTAGTGAGGGATATTCTTAATAAGAAATAATGGAGATCTGTCAGGAAAATCCACCCAACAAATTGTCAATTTATATTTAAAATAGAAACGTATCAAGAACAAGTAAGAATAATCAATAACAAGTTTGGTATGCAAATGATGACAAGTCCAAGAAAAAATAATATCAAATTCAAGAATTCTAATAGGTACTAACTTAGAGTTGTAATTGTTGGCTCAAATGGCCTGAGATTGTCTTAATAGATCACAGTTAGGAGGAAATACAGATGGCTTGTCTGGCACATACAACAACTCGGTGTAGACCAAGAAGCTACACTATCTTTATTACTCCAAGAGCAAACAAAAATAATCAGAGTACGATCAGAACAAAACAAACCTAAATATAATATGCAGTCCAAGAAATCATAACAAACCTACATATTGAAATCTTCTTATACTAATCAAACAAATACTCCCAAAGCATGACAGCTTGGCAAACAATTGGTGTGCCCATACGCACCATATGGCGCACTATGAATACTTAAGTGGGCTGCTTAGTGTATTGCTGATACCTAAGCAGACTGCTTAACATATCATGGACACCTAGGCGAACTGTATGACGTGTTCTATATATCCCAACATTTCATATTGGATTAGCATTTGGCCCATGTACAATTCTCCAAATGAGTACAATAAGTATAACATATACAAACAAGCAATTGGTTGCCAACAAGGTAATATAAATGACTAGCAAGTACAGATAAACCAACTGATCAAATAACAAGTACAAAGTTATGAGTATGCCGGCAAGGCATTTGACAATAAGTTCAAGATAGACAATGATCAAGGCAAGTATCAAACAAGATAAAAAGGAGTTTTGGGCACCAAAACAATCTAGAATAATTCAACATAATGATATAAGTACGAACACACATAAGGATATACAATCAAATAAGTTGAATACGATTAAGTGTATAATCAAGTACAGATCTCAAGTAAATGAGTAGAATAATCAATCAAGTTACGAGTAGGTACAATCAAGCACATCAACCCTCACAGGGGTTTTGCCATAAGAACAATAGATATAACGAGGCCAGGATGGTAAACCCTCACAAAGGTGTTCAAGTCAAGAAATCAATAACGTATAACAAATCAAATCGCAAATAATTTCAAGTATATATAGAAACAGAAAAGCCTACATAGGGGCTCATCACAATTAATAGATAGAGAGAAGAGTGCCAGATTGGCAGATCCTCACCTCTTGTGATTTTACCAAAATAACTAGAGCCTACAGTCTACTGATCAATAGGGCCCACTTCTTCATCACCTAATCAAAAGAATATTCCAAGAATCAAAATTCTTGTTCAACCCTAACAGCCTTCTAGAAATACATCAAGCATTTTAATCCCTTATCTATCAGGATGATATAGATTAATATCCTTCTTCACAAAATTCTTAGAAATCAACATTTTCAAATTATCTACGATAGTCTAGATTAATTCCAGAATAACATAATTTCCACAATAACAAAATCAAGGCATTACAATCTTAAGTAATACATATGCATTAATCTTTAGTCAAATTTTCCATTTCAAACACCATTTAGCCCGTAATAGTTCCTAATATCATAATTAAAGTTCAACTTAGTATCATCTACAAATTGAGTCTAAAGTTCATATCTCTCAACTCTATATCCCTCGCATGGGTAATCAATTTATACAGGTTCACATATCATCTCAAAGGCTAGTCCTAGACAAGGTACAACATTTGCATGCATATATGTATATATATAACATGCAACAACTGAACATTAATTCAAATTTTGCCATTGAGGGTCCGAAATCACAAACCAATAACACTGAAGTGATTGTTATGTCGAGATGAGCAAGCTATCTCTTCACCACCACCAAAAAATTCAATGCCACCACCCAGAGATTCCTCTCACCAAGTGCTTTCCAACGGTATCCTTGGTTCCGGTAATAGCCGCCTAAAAGCCCTTTAAAACCCACCTGAAAGCCTTCATGGTCTACAAGCTCCACCGCATTCTGCCGCACTTCTACAGTATTCCCTTCCACAGTATAAAAAGTTTTCT
>JACGDI010000003.1:473434-506332 GCA_014898725.1 Jacaranda copaia
TTTTAATTTCTTTTTCCTCTATTTAATTCACAAGAATAAATAAAGAGAGATGCATGCCCTGTTTATTTATTTTTTTCAAATTTGTTTTTCATTTTTGTCACTATACATTTGAAAATTAATGTGTATTTTACTTATAAATCTCCAAACATATTTTTATTTTTGTGTTCAGTCTCTATCCATTTGTTTTTCAGTTTCAACTCTTCAATTCAACTTTGTCTTTTGAGTTGATTACCCATGCACTTGTTTTGACTAACCCCCTCACCCCTAACCTTATTTTCTCTTCCTTTTCTTTTTGTTTATTTGACATTATTCCTTCTCTCCTACCACCTCTCTCCCACAAACAACAGGTAAGATCAATTTTTTTCTTTCTCTTTTTTCTTTTTCTTTTTTCGCCTTTCTCAAATTGATTCAACATTAGCAAAGTACAAGCTGGTGTTTCTGAGGGATTAATACATCCACAAAACTAGCATCATCACTCACTTCATGTACGATAAATTCGACCCCACCTATCAAGTATATATATAGATATTATTCTCTCTCTCTCTCTCTCTCACACACACACATAATATGTGTGTGTGTGCATGCGCATGTGCTTCTATGTATTTCTAGTTCAGTATCTATGTTTATTGGCTGGATGAATTTTGATGATTTTCTGGTGATTTTTGATATAGCAGCAAATTTGTTTACTATTTTATTGTATATTTGTACTTAATTATCATTTTTCATTACTTATTAAATAATATTTTCATTGATTTTATATCTCTTCAATTAGGAAAAAGAGGATGCAAAGAAGACAGATTTAAAAGCAGATGGATTAAAAATAGACAGTGTACATGTGTTTATGGTGGCTGCTAAATTTGTCTTTGTCTAGAGGACGTACTAAGTTGTAGCATTTGTACTATATTGTATTTTAATTGGAGAATTTTTATAGAATAATTTGTGTTGTATACTTCGTAAAATATGGACATATTGTACTATCATTTTAATGTGAAAGAAATCATGAACAAGTATTCTTTTTTAATTATTGGGAAGGTTTACGATGGAGCTATTATCTAGATTTATTTTTTATTTTATTAGAAAAAAGTATCTAATATTGGCAGTAATGTACTCCAAAATTGTGTCTATGTACTTAGTTTGCCAATGTTGTATACTTATTTTTCATTTTTATGTACTTACTTTTCAAAGGTCAAGATGAGACTTAATTCGATATGTGAAATAATACAAAAGACACCCCAACACGACAAAATTAGGGTTTGTTGAAAAAATGGGTTGGATACACACATGTAGAAGTGGTTTGGAATACAAACACCTACATCCAACCACTTGTGCCCTTTTTTATAGTAATATGAAACTATTCATATATAATACCAAAAATCCCTAACGTGTTGATAATGATACGCCATGGTCTTATGATCATGTAATGGCCAAATTAAGCTGAATTGAACTTGATCCTATTTGTGTTGAGAATGATACTAGAAATCTACAAAATGTATCTAATATAGGCATTTATGTAATATAGAATTGCATCTATGTACTTAATTTATAGATATTGTGTAATTATTTTTCGTGTTTATGTACTTGCTTTTTCAAATGTAGAGATGAGGCTTAATTCGATGTGTGGAACAACACATAAATAACCCAAAACACAACAAAATCATGGTTTGTTAAAGAAATGATTTGGATTGCATAGTTGAAATAGTTTGGAACACAAACACTTACATCCAACCATTTGTGCTCTTATTTATAGTGGTGTGAAACTGTTCATGTATAATACCAAAAATCCCTAATGTGTTGATAATGATATGCGATGGTCTTATGATCATGCAATGGCTAGATTAGACTAAATTGAACTCGATCCCTTATGTGCTGAGAATGATTCTGAAAATTTACAAAAAAATACCTAGTACATGCATTTATGTGCTCTAGAACTGTGTTTATGTACTTAATTTTCAAATGTTGTGTACTTACTTTTCATGTTTATGTACTTGCTTCTCCAAAAGCTAAGATGAGGTTCAATTCTATATGTGGAACAACACATAAGTGACCTAAATGCAACAATACCGTGGTTTGTTGAAGAAATGATTTGGATACGTACGTGTTGAAATAGTTTGGAACACAAACACTTATATCCAACCACTTGTGCATTGATTTATAGTAGCATGACGCCATTTATGTATCATACTAGAAATTCCTAATGTGATTATAATGGTATGCCATGGTTTTACGATAATGCAATGGCCAAATTAGGCCAAAATAAACTCGATGCTTTATGTGCTGAGAATGATACTGAAAATCCACAAAAAGGTATCTAGTATAAACATTTATGTACTCCAAAATTGTATTTATATATTTAATTTGTAGATATTGTGTACTTATTTTTTGTGTTTATGTACTTGTTTTTACAAAGGTTAAGATGAAACTTAATTCGATTTGTGGAACAACACATAAGTGACCTTAACTCAAGAAAACTATATTTTTTGAATAAATGGTTTGGATATGCATGTGTTGAAATGATTTGAAATACAAATACCTATATCCAACTACTTACACTTTCATTCATAGTAGTGTGAAACCATTTATGCATAGTATTGAAAATCCTTAATGTGCTGATAATGATATGCCATGGTCTTATAATCATGTAAAGGCTAGATTATGTTGAATTGAACTCAATCCCTAATACATTAAGAATGATGCCAAAAATCAACAAAAAAGTACCTAGCATTGGCAGTTATGTACTCTAGAACTATGTTTATATACTTAGTTTGTTAATGTTGTGTACTTATTTTTATATTTATTTAGTTACTTTTTCAAAGGTTGAGATAAGGCCCAATTTGATGTATAGAACAACACATAAGATACCCCAACACGAAAAGATTATGGTTTGTTGAAGAAATAGTCATGGTACTATATGTTGAAATAGTTGGGAACTCAAACACACCCATCTAACCACAAGTTCTTATTTAGAGTAGTGTAAACCATTGACGCATGAGTTAAATGAATCCTCCTAATACCACCATTAAAAGATATTGAACCTATCACAACTATATGATTCCTAAGGCTAATATGCCATGATTTTATGATCACACAATTGCCAAATTAGGATGAATTCAACTTGATCCCCTATATGCTAATAATGTTATTAAAAACTGACAAAATTGTACCCAGTATTGGCAGTTTTGTGCTCCAGAACTACATTTATATACTTACTTTGCCAATTTTGTTTACTTATATTTCACGTTTGTGTACTAGCTTTTTGAAAGGTTGAGATGAGACTTAATTCGATGTATGGAACAACATGCAAGATACCTCAACATGATAAAATCATGATTTGTTGAAGAAATTGTCATGATAATGTGTTGAAATGATTTGGAATTCAAATACACACATCCAACCACTTACACTCCTATTTAGAGTAGTGTAAACCATTGAAGCATGAGCCAAATAAATCTTCCTAACACCACCATCAAAAACCACTAAACCTGTTATTATGATTACATGAGTTCTAGAACTTATACGTCATGGTCTTATTATCATACAAGGGCCAGATTAGGTTGAATTGAACTTATTCCCTTATGTGTTGGAAATGATACTGAAAATCCAAAAAAAAAAAAAAGTATCTATTTTTGGCAATTATGTAAACAACTTAATTTATAGGCCAATTGAAAAATGACATGTGTAAATAATATATTAGTTATTAATTTAAAATTTTCTATTTGTGTTGGAATCTATAAAGTTTAATTCCAAATGGTAAATAGTTAATTTTAATTAATATTCTAATATTTATTTTATACAAATCAAATATTGATAAGTGTCAACGTGAAGATAAATTATGCCAATCGAATAAACTCTAGTAGCCTAGCAATCTCAGGCTAATCAAGTTAGGACACGTGGTATATCCATGTACGTGGACGAATCAAATTAAGAATATTTGATGTTATCTTTTAATATATGAATTAAAGAGATAATTATCAAATATATTCAAGTCATTTTAGAGTCTCCTGCTAAACACCTATATAAAGGAGTGCTTAGAGACTCACATATTGACATATTCACATGCACACATATTCTCAAGTCAAAAACTCAAGTCTTCAAGTTTCTGTTGCAACGATGTATTACTGCCATGAAGGTTTTATACTTCTTCAAAGCATCAAGTCATCAAGTTTTTTGATCTCAGAGTCAAGGTTTGAGTTCAAAGAAATTTTGTAGTGTCTTTTACCAAGTCAAAGGGTACTACACCATATATCCAAGAGCAAACTTCAAGCCCTTAGATCATATATATTGGGAAAAGAATCAGGGGATTAGTTTTGTTAGGAAATTTATATTTTTTTGTTCTATAACAAATTGTAATTCTCGTATATTTTTTAATATAAATTTAATTTGTCCATTATTTTTCTTTGTCTTGTGATTTAATTATGCAGACAATGAAATTTGTGTGAACAAATTTCTAGCACGCCTAGTGGAACCCGAATATACACCTCATCTCTTTCTCCCCTTTGAATTTTGAAGACATTTGTAACTACTTAATGGCACCTAAGAGGAACCAACTTACCTTGACTAGGAAAGATGCTATTGACCCTACTACTAAATCTGTCAATCAGCTCATAACTAAGGGTAAGAATACTAATTTCATTCCATCTAATGATTCTATCTCTGGAAGTTTAAGGGAAATAAATCGCAAAACCTCATCTTGTGCTAAGTTGCCAACTATAGCGACATCAGTGGATGAACAACCTATTTTGATTGCTTAAGCTATAGCTGACCTCCAAAAAATTGTAGAAGAAAAAGATCAACAAATTACACAACCTCTGGACAAATAAGAAGAGAAAAATCTTAGAGGATATAGTTACAACCATCAATCTTCCCTTGGCCATATAATGGTGCAGAAACAAGTTGAAGAGATACCTTATAAGCGAGAAACTGATTGAAAGATCAACCACTCTACAACTTCTATTACTATATTGTCTATTCAATAATTGCAGGACATGATCACCAATACTATTAGAGCTCAATATAGCATGCCTTCTCAAAGTTCTATTGTGTATTCAAAGCCTTATACAAAGAGGACCAACTTGCTAAGAATGTCGACAGGATATCAACCACCAAAATTTCAGTAGTTTGATAGGAAGGGAAATCCAAAACAGTATATTACCCATTTCATAAAGACATGCAACAATGTAGGGACTTATGGTGATCTTCTTGTGAAGTAGATCATGCATTCATTAAAAGGAAATGCTTTCAATTGGTACATCAATTTAGAACCTAAATCCATCAATAGCTGGGATCAAATAGAGAGGGAAGTTTTAAATTACTTCTACAGTATGCGTTAGAATTGAAGTAGGATTGAACTTACTAATACAAAATAATGAAAGGATGAGCTAGTGATAGACTACATCAATCGTTGTTATGCATTAAGTTTGAACTGCAATGATAGACTCTCAGAGATGTCTGTAATGGAGATATGTATTCAAGGTATGCATTTGGAACTTCTCTACATTCGTCAAAGAATCAAGCCTCACACTTTTAAGGAATTAGCTACTTGTGCTTACAATATGGAGTTTAGCATTGGTAATCATAGGGTTGGAATTCCTGTTGAATGTCAAAGTTGCTACTAAGGAATCCATAGCGATCTAGACAGCCCCTATAAAAATTCCCACAAGTGATAAAAATGTTGCTGAGAAAACTGAAGATTAAAGTATTTCAATAGGTAAGAAAACACTAAAAGAAATACTGGAGAAGGAGTATCCATTTCTAGATTTTGATGTTTCTCATATTTTTGATGAATTATTAACAATGAAGTTGATTGAATTGCCAGAACCAAAATATCCTGAAGACGTTGGAAAGGTAAATGATGCAAAATATTGCAAGTATCATCAAGTTGTTGGCCATCCAATAGAGAAATGTTTCATCTTCAAGGATAAAGTAATGGCATTAGCAAGAGATAGAAAGTCAATTTTTAATATAGAAGATGTTGTCAGATCAAACCTTGCTAGTGTTATAACTAAAGTAGATACTGTATATGTTGCAACCAAAGATAGTGTTCTCTCATCTTTACTCATAGGGTCATCAACAATGCTTCAATTTGGAAGCTTATATTTGGTGCTAGTGAAAGCTCAATTCATTGATGTAATGACAAAGATGGAAACACGTTCTATTATTGAAATTGAAGATAGCAATGCGTGAACTCTTGTGATACATCGACGAAGGAGAAGGCGATGTGTCAATCAAACTATCTATTAGCATTAAATGTCTCACATATGGTCAAACACCCTCAACTAAGGATGATGAAGAGTCTAAAGGCTATAAATGGCATGCAGAAAAATTCATTTATAGATTACAAAAGGAGTCAAGTCACTCTAAAAGATTATTTTCCTACAGGATTCTTTGATTAAAGAATTGAAGCAATGCGTGTTATATCTTGCAAGACTAAAGGGCGACACCCCATTTTCTATTGAACGGTCATTTTTTTTATAGAAAAGGACTTGCTTTTGGGGTCTAAACCTCACAATAGGCCATTTTTTGTTTTGGATTCATGCAGGAGTAAAAGGTTAACTACATACTCATTGATAAAGGATTTACTATTAATATCATGCCAAAATCTATCATGAAGAATTTGGGGATTTCTATTGAAGATCTCTCACGTAGTCGCCTAACTATTTAAGATTTTAATCAAGAAGGCCAATGAGCCATTGGTATGATTTGTCTAGACCTCACAATTGGGGAGTTGAAAGCAAGTACTTCATTTCATGTTATTGATGCAAGGAATTATTACCATTTTCTTTTAGGATCACCATAGCGTCATGAGAATGGAGTAATACCTTCCACTCTTCATCAATGCTTCAAGTATTCAAAAAATGGAAAAGTTATGAAAGTTGATGCAGATGTGAAGCTATTTATTAAAGCTGAATCACACTTTATTGATGCTAAACTTTATCTGGATCCTAACTTAGGATGTGAAGTGAAACTTGCAAAGGCTCCAGGCAACAACTTCATTGAATGGAAACAAGATTATTTTGAAAATTTCAATAAACTAAGGTTTTGACAAGCAAAAAATGCAAGCACAGTAACGAGTCCAACTTACCAATATTTTAATATACACTACAATCATCTTAAGAGAAAGGCAAATTCCATTTGAAGTATGTATTGAACCAAATGATGCAACTTAAAGCCAATTAAAAATAGTAGAATCAAGCAACTGTAAAACTTTGAGGAAAAACTTTACCATGCTTATTATTGGCATAAGTTCATCAATCCATAATGGACCATCTATTGCAAGGGTTTCTCACAAAGAATTCAAGGGGACATTTGATCCTAAGGCATATAAGTTGCTTAAAAAATTTGGCTATGACTTTGCTAATCCATCCAATCTAAGTGAGCTTAAACCTAAGTTAACTGGAGAAAAAGTTCATGGACTCAGTGAAGCACAACAAAATTAAGGAGACAAGGATTTTATGTTGAATAGTCAAGGGTTGGCTTGGGATTTAAAGTTGCAAAATCGGTCAAGATACATATGACAAAGAAGGATAAGTTTGTTGATGTCCAACATATTTTTGTAGAAGATTATGTGAAGCAAAAAAAGCAAAAATAGAATAATCATTGGGTTTTAGTATTTGATTATCTCAGTGCTCTGATTACTCATTCTTCTATCTTTAAAAGATTTAGCATTAAAGATCAAATAGGTTTAATACAGGTCTATGTTTGAGGGGTTCTGTGTGCAATTGACTTGAAAATAATAGTGCAAAAAAGAGTGTTGACAATAAAATTGATATGTTGGAGTCAAAAAATAAGGGTCAGACTCTTCACTTATCCCAATCAAATGGAGCCAAATCTACAATCCTAGTCATTAATATGGACAAACCTATGAAAATAAAGCAGTGCATCATAAAACATTTATGCAGAAAAAATGATGTAGATTAAGATAGAATGGAAATCACCATCAGCTCTAATTACACAAGTGTTAAAGAGGAGCTAAATCTTGCATCACATGATCCGTGTCTTGAAGAATTCAATAAATTAGTGGCAAATGGTTCCATATAAGCTACAAACTACCCAACATGGATAATGGTGCCTATCTTAGTTTCAAAAGCAAATAAGGCATTAAAATAGAGCATCACATTCCAGAGAATGAGAGTTGTTAAGATCAAATAGCTACATGATGAAGAAAATGATGAGTTACATAAATGCAATCACATCACTATTGATGAAGAGCCTGATTCAGAAATTCCTAAACATGGAGTCCTAAAAGCTCCTCTACAACTTGAAGATGGTGGATATGCGACTGTTGATGAACTCAAGGAGTTGAATCTTAGCACAATAAAATAGCCCTATTCCATATTTGTTAGCAAGTTTCTAAATCCTATAGAAGAAGAATAATATTTCAAAATCTTGAGTGAGTAAAAGGATTTCTTTGCTTGGACATACAAAGAAATGCTAGGATTAGATCTAAAAGTTGCAAATCATCACCTTGGCATAAAACATAGGGCTTGTCCAATAAAGTTGTCGCAGTAAGTGCTTCGCTCAGAGCTCATCCCTTTAATTGAAGTTGAAGTCAACAAGCTTATTGATGCAGGATTTATTAGAGAAGTTAAATATCTGACTTTGATCTATAGCATCTTGCTAGTCAAAAAGAAGAATGGTTAAGTACGCATTTATGTTGATTTTCGAGATCTAAATAAGATATGTCCAAAAGATGATTTTTCATTTCCTATTATTGAACTCATGGTAGATGGAACCAATGGACATAAAGCTTTATCTTTCATGAATGTATCCTCCTAGTACAATCAAATTAAAATGTTAGCACAAGATGAGGAGTGTACAGCCTTTTGCATACCAAAGGGTATTTAATGTTATAGAGTGATACCTTTTTGGTTGAAAAATGCAAGTGCGACTTATCAATGAGCTATGCAGAATGTTTTCGATGATATGCTACATATAAGTGTGGAGTGCTATGTTGATGATCTAGTGGTCAAAACTAAGAAAAAGATAATCACTTAGGAGATCTCCACGTCGTATTTGTTTGACTGAGGAAATAAAACTTGAAGATAAACCCACTCAAATGTGTTTTTGGTGTCATGTCTTGCAAGTTCCTTGGCTTCATAGTTTGACATCATAGAATTAAAATTGATCTTACTTAAATTGATGCTATCCAGAAAATGCCACCACTAAGGAATCTTAAAAAATTGCACAATTTAAAAGGCCATCTTGCATTTATAAGAAGGCTTATATCAAATTTGGTAGGAAGATGCCAACCTTTTAATCACCTAATTAAGAAAGATGCTCCTTTCGTATAGAATAAAGCATGTGAAAATGCTTTTGAGAGCATAAAAAAATGCCTCATGAATCTACTAGTTTTAGGAACTCCTACACCTAGAAAACCATTGATAATGTACACTACAGCACAAGAATGGTCAATTAGTGCTTTAATGGCTTAAGAAAATGATGAAGGAAAGGAGAAAGCTTTATATTATCTTAGTAAAGCCTTTACTAAAAATGAGTTGAAATACTCCTTTATTGAGAAGATTTGCCTTGTCTTATTTTATGCAATTAGAAAGTTGAAGCATTATTTTGAAGTATATTCTATCCGACTCATTTTGTGTATTGATCCTGTTAAGTTTGTGACATCAAGACCAATAATTTCTAGAATATTGGCTAGGTGGTCTGTTATATTTAATCAGTATGAGATCATATATGTACCTCAAAAAATTGTTAAAGGACAACCTCTTGCTAATTTCCTGGTGGATCACCCCATTCCTACAAACTAGGAAATATCTAATAAGTTACTTGATGAAGATGCCCACTTCATTGAGATCTTGCCAGCATAGATAATGTTATTTGATGAAGTAGCTTGATCTGATGCAGTAGTGGTAGGGATTGTTTTTATTTTATTGAAAACGTAAATTTTGACATATTCTATAGTGTTAAATGAACTGGGCTATAATAATATCGCAGAATATTAGGTAGAGTATTGGGCTTTGAATAGCACTTGAAATGAAAATTTTAGAAATTAATGTTTATGGTGATTCAAAATTGATCATTAATCCGCTTTTAAATGTTTATGAGGTTAAAAAGGAAGATTTGATCCCTTACTTTCAACTAGCCTCTTATTTGTTAAAGAAGTTTGATAGTATTATCTTAATTCACATCCCGAGGAAGAAAAATAGGATAGTAGAAGCATTGGCTAAACCTTGCTACCACTTTAGCCCTTTTCAAAGTACAAACGACAAATATCCTAGTTTGCAATAGATAGATTATGCCTTTACCGATTAAGCTTGACTGTGAGGATTCAAATGCCATATCAGTCTCAGTTGGTGAAGATAAAGATTGGAGGACATCACTGATTGACAATCTAAAGTATAAGAAATTGTCGCAAGACCTTTGCCATGGGATAGAGGTGCGTCAGAGGTAATCACACTTCATTTTACACAAAGTTGTTTTGTATCATTTATCTTATGCAGGTACTTATCAGCAATGTTTAAATGGTGAGGAAGAAATTGAAGCTATGGCTGAGGTGTATTCTAGAGTTTGTGGAGTTCACCAATCGAGTCCTAAACTTTATTTTCAAATTAAAAGAATGGGATACTACTAGCCTACTATAGTTAAAGATTGTATGAGTTATGTGAAGAGGTGTGAAGCTTGTCAAATGCATGCTAACTTTACACATTAGCCTCCTAAGCCCTTACATCCTATAGTTGCTTCATGTCCATTTGATGCATGAGGTCTTGATGTTGTAGGTCCTATTGCTCCTAAGTTGTCAACTAGTTACATTTACATATTGGCGACTATAGACTATTTCTCCAAGTGAGTAGAGGTGATTCCCCTTAAAGAACTAAAGAAAAAAACTATTGTTGAGTTCATTCGATGTAATCTGATTTTCAAGTATTGAGTGCCTTATTATAGTATTACTAATAATGGGAAGCCTTTCTACAATAAATTGATGGACAAAATCTGCGCGCAATTTGGATTCAAGCAATATAATTCCTTAATGTGCAATGTGGCTACAAATGGTTTAGCATAGGAATTCAATAGAACTTTATGAAACTTGTTGAAAAAATGGTGTCAAAATAAAAAAAAAAGATTAGCACAAGAAAGTTGGGAAAGTTCTACAGGCATATCGGACAACATATTAGACAGCTACCTAGGCTACTCCATATTCACTGATTTATGGAGTTAAAGTTGTTCTCTCTCTTGAAAGTCAAATACCCTCATTTCACATAGCAATTTAAGAAGGACTTACTGTTGAAGATAATGTTTATCTTCGACTGGAAGAGCTAGAAGCATTAGATGCAAAAAGACTTGAAATGCAACAATAACTTGAATGTTATCAAGCACGTATGATAAAGGAATTCAATAAGAAAGTTCGTCTGTGATCTTTACAAGTTGGAGATTTGGTGTTGGCAATAAGAAGGCCCATTACCATCACCTAGTGAATGGTAATTAAATTTATGTCAAAATGGGATGGTCCATATGTGGTAAAAAAAAGTCTACACCAATAGTGCTTACTAGTTGGTTGACAAGGATGGATTGTGCATGGGCCCCATAAATGGTAAGTTTTTAAACTGATATTATCCATGAGAAATGTTGCTTCTTGACACATGAGCCTAAGCTACATGTTGCTCCTTGATACACGAGCTCAAACTGCATGTTGCTCTTGATACATAAGCCTAAACTATATGTTATTCCTAGCCCATATGAGTATAAACTATGTACAGTAACTGCCAAAGGTAATGCATGTGATTAAGCTGCTAACTTTCCCCACTAAAGGTATTTTATGTGGTCAAAATATTAAATGCCCCACCTAGTCCAAAGTGGTTAAGTAATGGATACTCTTGGCCGGCATGAGTATAAATTATGAACGGCACCCCAAAAAAATATTTCCTTTGAATTACGTAATGACTTGATCCCCTTGTAGAGGTATGTAGGCAGTTTAGTAGTCATTGCCCAAGTTCAGTCACATCACTAAAAAATGAAGGTTTGTTTGGATGGCTCCCCAAGTTCAATCATATCATTGGAGCAAATTTGGATTACTTACTTCCCAAAGTTCAATCACATCATTGGAATAAGTTTGGATGGCTCCCAAAGTTCAATCATATTATTGGAGCAAATTTAGATGACATACTTCCCAAAGTTCAATCACATCACTTGAATGAGTTTGGATGGCTTGCCAAATTCAAACACATCATTGGAATATGTTTTGAGGACTTCGCAAATTCAATCATATCATTGGAGCAAATTTGAATGATTTACTTCCCTAGTTCAATCAAATCATTGAAGTAGTTCTGGATGACTTACCAAGTTCAAGCATATCATTGGAAGAACTTTTGATTGTTTTCAAGTTCAAATTATTAATATAACTAGTTTTACTCATGAGCTTAAATAAGTTTATTTCATTCAATTGTTAGGGGCATGCAATACAATTTTTCTTTGAAGTTGGCATCAATTTGAAAAATTAAAAAACAAATGAGAGAGAATGGACAAGGAGAATTCATAAAAAAAAAAAAAAAAGAGAACAACTTTTCATTGCATAAGTAGTAATCAAGTATTCTTTTATATCAATTATGCTAAAAAAAAGAACGAAAAAAGATAAATGCTAAGTAGCTAAGTGATCATGCAAGTATATTAAAAGCTACTAGTTCCTAGTGAGATTCTTCAAGTAGTACTTTATCATCTTTAAAGCCTCAACCTCTTGATCAATCAAAAATGGAGTGTCTTCAAGTTTTGAAATTTTATCTCTCTTGGTAGCCACTTCTTTTTGGATAGTAGACAAGTTTTCTTCAACTTTGTGGAGCAATAAATTTTCAAATTCTTCTTTTCTGCTTAACTCGGCAAGTTGTGTTCTCAATTTCTCTTGCTGCTTGGAAATTTGAAGAAGTTCATCCTTGAGGCCATTCACCTGTTCAACTCTTTCACTTTCTATTGCCTTGGCCTCAAAAAGATCTTATTGTGCAAAAAATAATGCTTTCTCATGGGTTTCTTGTGTTTCTTTTTGAATTAAATTTGACTTAACTTTTGTGTAGTTGGAGACACCCTCAAAGAAAGATCACAAGTGGTTCTCCAAAGATTATGTATTTTTTATGTATGATTCCATCTTTATGATCAAATCATCAATTGTTCCATTTATCTCTAAGAGTTGCTCAAATGGAATTTTCATGATATTTTGACATAATCGTTCTTAATAGAATTTAAGTAACATCTACTCTACTTTCGTCTTTATATTTTGAGGACAAAATTTAGTAACTTCAGTAGCTGGAAGTGCCCAAGATGGAGCTTTAAATGTCTTTTTGGGCTTATCTTTCTCAGTAAAAGCCGTATCATTCGCAATCTTAGGTAATATTACTTTTCGATTGCTTTTTAGAATCAGCAGTGTCATGGGAAGCTTGAATGCCACAATCAAGAGGTTGAAAATTGTTTGTTTCAAGCAAGTTAAAAGGATTAGCGACATCTATTGAACCAATACTACCCTTGGAAGTAATTGGGACTGGCATTTCAAAATCTGCAAGGTATAGAAAAGAAGAAGAAAAGAAGAAGAAATTAGTGCATAGGATTGGCAAATATATATGTTAAAAAAAAGGGTACATGATATAAAAATAATAATAAATAAATAAATAACTTTACATATTTTGCTAATTTATCTAAAGGTAAAGAAGAACTTCGAACATTTGCAAAGAAATTTGAATTATTACTAATATTATCTAAACCCAAAACCTTTGATTTTTTCTTGAGTATGCATTGGTTATTGGAGTCGTCATTTGAGCAAGAAAGTGTAGAAATTATTTCATTTTCTTCTATTAGAGTATCAGTAGGGAATGAAATCTCGAGTAAGTTACAACACCTTTTAGACAGCACTTCGGTATGTTCAATAATGTAGTACTCCTTAAGCTCCAAATTCCCTCATTTGACTTGCCTTGAAATAATAGGATTTTGAAGAGGTGAAGCTACAAGGTTATTTTTTAGATCATTGATTAAGGCTTGTTTAGGATGAGATGGATTCTTTCTAGGATGCAAATGCATACTATACAATTCTCTCCCCAAGTTGATTGAGTTGACCAGAATTTGATTCCACATCCCTTTGATTGACTTTGAGAATAATTTTAATACACTTTGTTTGTGAAGCTTTCTAGTGTTTGTCTCATCAATCTGCATATTCCTTTGTGGTTAATGGAAATGAAGAAGTATTGCCCGAAATGATAAGTTTGTAAGATATGTTCAGTAAGGTACATGACTACCAAATTTGAACAAGTTCGTACAAATCACATGTAAGGATTTGTTTCTTTAAGTTGCTCGGGACATGTTGAAAAATTCCATATTGCCAGTTGAATCGATGAGGCCTATAAGCTTTAATGATATGCTCTTTTTCATATTGAAATGTCAAATAGATAGAATGTAGAGCCACAAAAAGGTCTTTACAAGTATTTGATATACTAGGGTCATCTATTACTGTAAACTATTTGCGTGGAAATAAGCATAAATTTTGAATAGCTAAAAGGTTGATACTAAGGAACAAATCTTGTGCTTCTGAAAGATCAAAGTATTTGGCCATGTTCTTCCCCGCATATTTGACCATCTCAGCTCCTTTAATATCAATCTTGGATAAAAAATGAGTGCCAAGGTAATACCTTATCCAACTATGAACATAATGAATGGAAAGGATATAAGAAGATTCCTAAAGACTTAGCGAAGTTGATATATTCCTTAAACCACAATAGATGCCCACCAATATAGGAACTGCAAGAGAAGCAATCACCATTTTCTATTCTATTAGCAACCTTGAAGATAGTGGCACAAATCATATTTGCTTTGCAATGTGGTAGAGCAAAACTGCATAACTAGCATGAAAGAAAAGCAGCCTAGTAGGTCTCTCCTCTAACATCTTTTTCAACCTCTAACATCATAAATGGCTCATCATATTTCTTAATGTGAGGCAAAAGTGATGCATTGATTCATCCATATGGATTGTGAAAGATTTTCGACTCAGTAGACCTCTTTCGGGAAGACCTTAAAGGGGGCTCCGCATATCTGGTTGGTGCTTTAAGCCAAAAGCTAATCCAATTAGAAATAGGAACGCCATCAAAGTCCTTTAGGAGTATATGATAAGCTAGAAATAGATACTTGTAGCTTTGTGGTTGTGAAGGGCTATGTCTATCATCACTAAGTAGCTCCTTTGCAATAGGAATAGCTTCATCATAAAAACCTCCATAGATAGGCCATCTGCTAAGTAGATCCCATAAAGAAATTGAAAATTCACTAGTAGTAGTGTGCAAAGTGTTCGTGGAAGGGCACCATAGCTCAAGGAAAGCTTGGAGGATGTTCTTATGACAAACATATGTGAAAAGCGAGGCATGAACTATTGCATAAATCCTAGCTTGACAAAGAACATCTGCATGATGGCTTAGCACATCCTTTATTCATTTCTAATAACCTGCATGAAAAGATATGTCACCAAACCTTGATGTGGGAATTCTCAATGAGTGTCCATTAGTGTTTGGATGATAACCTACAAATAAAAATTCTGAGCCAGTAGCATTCGCATCATGAAGAGAGGACTTTAAGAGAAGTATCTTAGAATGAGATGTAATGCCAGAACGTGGATCAATCACTTTCTTGGTTGCCTTCTCAAACCATTCTTAGATATGCATGGAGTTACTGGGAGGTCGAAGTATAGAACGAAGAGCATCATTGATTGATTTATGGATAACTAATCTGGTACTTTGAGGTTGTCTTTGTCACTTCCAATGATAATACATAGGGATGGCTCTATGTGATCCTCAATATACATCCCCACGAGTTGGTTAGGAATAGACTATGTTTCTTAACCTGCCCAAAGAAAAAAGAAAAAAAGGAAAAGCACTTAAGGTAAGGAACTATCTAAAAGAAAAAAGGGAGAGAAGAGATGAAGATGAAAAATACAAAGATATAGAAACATTTCTCAATTTGATAACTTACTTTAAGTTTTCAAAATTTTTGCATTTCCTATATGTTGATGCCCTTGAGGAATAAAAAATTCTTTGTTGATGAATGCCAAAAAAGTCCAAACAACTCTCTTTCAGTTGTAGTAATCAATCGATTGAATGGAAGTAGTAATGGTTGTATGAGCTCTATGAGGCCTTTTTTTAAATAGATGGTGTGCAAGAATTAAGTACAAAAGGATGTCCCTAATTGAGTAGATGAATTTTCCCCAGCAGTTTTCCAACTCAATTTTCAACTATGCTCAGTGGGTTTAACTCTTTGGCAGCACACTATTTATTATATATATATATATATATATATTTTTGAGAGTTTGATTCCAACATAATGAAAAGATTTAGTCTCAGTTGAATTACCGCTAACCTTATCCCCAGGGAAGTCAAACTGTGAAGAAGATAAGCAATTTAATTTGCTAATTTTTGGCTGCAAGAGTCGGTTGTGCTTGTAGAATGCAAGATAAAATGCTTTTGTGTTTTACTAATGGTGGGCCACATGCGTGAGGATTTGTTTTGTTTGCTTGGTGGGTTTTCTTGGCTGTTAAAACAGAAACAGAATTTGTAATTTGAAAAAATTTATTGACAAAAAAGAATCTTTGACTTGTGGGTTCCAATATATATACTTTAAAAGTTCATATGTTATATATATATATATATATATTCAATCTCATATGTTATATATATAAATAAATATATATATTAAAGGCTCTTATGTTATATATATATGTATTTAAATATACATAAAATAGTTTTCGTGACTTATTCACTCAAAATGTATAGAAAGATATTGTTCATGAACAAGTCTTGAGGGGCCATTTGTAAACAGTTTAATTTTTTGGCCAATTGAAAAATGACGTGTAAATAATATATTAGTTATTAATTTAAAATTTTCTATTTGCATTGGAATTTATAAAATTTAATTCCAAATGGTAAATAGTTAATTTTAATTAATATTCTAATATCTATTTTATACAAATCAAATGTTGATAAGTCTCAAGATAATGATATATCATGTCAATCAAATCAAGTCTGGTGGCTTAGCAATTTAAAGCTAATCAAGTTGGGACGCATGGCATATCCATGTATGTGAACCAATCAAGTCATGAATATTTGATATTATTTTTTAATATGTACATCAAATAGATAATTATCAAATGTATTCAAGTCATTTCGGAGTTTCCTGCTAAATGCCTATATAGAAGAGTGCTTAGAGACTCACATATTGATATATTCATAGATTCACATACACATATTCTCAATTCAAAGACTCAAGTCTTTAAATTTTTGCTGCGACGATGTATTGCTACTGTGAAGGTCCTATATCTCTTCAAAGCATCAAGTCATCAAGTTCTTTGATTTTGGAGTCAAGGTTCGAGTTTAAAGAAACTTCATAGTATTTTTACCAAGTCAAGGGGTACTACACCATATGTCTAAGAACAAGCTTCAAGCCTTGGGATCATATATATTGAGAGAAGAATCATATGATTAGTTTTGTTAGGGAATTTATATTTTTTTTTCTCTAATAAATTGTAATTTTCATATATTCTTTAACATAAATTTAATTTGTTCATTATTTTTCTTTGTCTTGTGATTTAATTTTACAGATAACGAAATTTGTGTGAACAATGTACTTCAAAACTGTGTTTATGTACTAAGTTTTTCTTATTTATGTACTTATTTTGCATGATTTTATACTTACTTTCCCAAAGGTTGAGTTTAACCTCAATTCAATGCTTGGAGCACCACATAAGACATTTTAATACAATAAAATCATATTTTCTTCAAATAATGCTTGTGATAGCACCTATTGAAATGGTTGGAAACATAAACACCAACATCCAACCATTTGTGTTCTCATTCAAACTAAAAATCTACAAAAGAAGCTCTTAGTTTTGGTAATTATGTACTTTGAAACTGCATTTATGTACTGACTTATCACTAGTTGTGTATTTATTTTGAGCTAACCTGTAACATATATGATGAAGTTGAAAATAGTTTAAAGTGAAAGGAAACTATTTAGGGTTGATTCAACCAGAGAGGCCGAGTAATCCAACTTGTATACTTCTCAAAGTTTGAGATCTGCAACAATCAATACACATTAAACTAGCCAAGGTGCCCCTGGCTAAGGCACTCCGACGCTCAAGTTAGTTCTAATCGAGATGAGGTAATCGAACAGAATATAGAAGGCTTATGGTGTATTTGGTATTACCTTGAGCGTGGTTGAATATGAGGTATTTATAGCTTTCTCCAGGCATGATTTGTCCATGGTGCCCCTACTAAGTGTAGTGGCCTTTAATCCTTGCTGAGGGGGTAAACGATCATTCCAAATCTCGATACTGTTCCAAATGGCGCAATCTCTCATTTTCCAGGGTGAACAGTACCTCTGGTAGGCGCCTCTTTGCCAAAGATGGTGACAAGGTTGGTGGCAGAGTTGGTGGTAGTGATTGTACTGGCAATCACGTATCATTAATGCAGAGGCATGATGTCTAAAAAAATAATAAATGAGGCTTGGATCTGAGTCAGGTCCAGAGAAAAAAACCTGAGGTTGACAACGGTCGACCGGACCTAGCTGGTCGATCATTTAAGTAATCAACCTGGTACATGGCGAAAAAGGCTAGAATAGGTGACGCATCCTATCGATCCTAGTTGATAATAATTTACTCAATCAGATAGTTGTTGTCAAATGGGTTAGCTCTAAAACTGATATTGGGCTTAGTAGGCTTACTGGGCTGAATGGAACTGACATTGGGCTTGTTTAGTAGGCCTGTTAGACTACCCTATATCAATATATATTTTTACCAGTGTCTATATATAAATTCCAAATTATACTATGAATTGTAAATACCATCCATTATGTTCATCCAAATACACAAATTATAAATAATATCTAATAAGAAATGAGAAATACTAAAGCAATCGCCTAAATTTCCACATACAATAAGTAAACTCGTCAAGATAATAACCATTTGAATATCAACATTGAGCCCTAGAATACATTAAACCGTGCTCATCGGTCAAAATTTTTGCAGCAATATGTGTTCGATGCGCATCTATAAAATAGTTATTTTCATATTCCCAGAAATTCTTGATATTTTTTGCAGAACACTCTACCTAAGACATACATAAACTCCACAATCTAGGTCCCCATTTTTTGTATAGAAATATGCTCAAGTGTGTCTAGAGCTCATCTTACCATCCAACTCCTTCATAACATTTTTTAAAGTACCTTGAAGAGCATTGAGAGTACAACTCAGAGTGTCTATTACCTTTAGGAAATTGGCGTGCAGGTCCAAGAGGTTTAGTCATTATTTCCTATAGAAAAGAGAGAGAGAGAGAGAGAGAGAGAGAGAGAGAGAGAGAGAGAGAGAGAGAGAGAGAGAGAGATAACTACAACTAACAATTTAAATATTGAGAAAGTTTGAATTTTTGAATAAAAAAACTTGCACAGAATGTTGAATTAAAAATTTTGTGTACTACTACTTGCAATTTAAATGCTGAAAGTTTGAATTTTGCTACCATATTATTTAAAAATAATGTTAATCATATTAATGATGAGTTTGCAGTAATAGATGCTCAAGAAATGCTTAACATAATTCATACACTTTGTATACACCTAAATCAAATAATATCCTTAAAATTTGGTTACAAATAACTAATGTAAACTATACCTTATATGAATTTTATAATTTTTAAATTCATATAATTGATAATTGAATATACAATTAAAACAAAAAATGAAGTATAAATTGATTATATTCAAGTACCAAAAAACTTACATTAAATGTTTTTATAAAAGAAGAGAATGATTGTGAGAGAATTGAGTATATATCAAAATTAGGCCTAAAATAATTAAAACCAAGATAAAACAAGCAGCAAACAAAGAAATGTACGAAAATTCTTTCAATATTTCAATACAGAAAAATAGAAGAGAAAATTACAAAACTTACCTTATATAGACTGTGCAATTAAGGAGCGCAAATACAAATCCTTCTAACTTTGGCAACACAATGAACGGTGAAAAATTAGTTCAAACATAATAAAGGGATGAGAGATGAAGGCCAATTGTTGTAGCATCAATGAGAAGAAGGCAAAGATAGTATCGCTTAAGAGAGTGAGAATTGGTCTTGAAGATGAAGGAGGAGAAAGAAAAAAATGTGAAGAGGGGGGGGGGTGTGGAATTATTTTGAAGAAGGGTGTTTTGTGAGTGGTTTAAGGGAGTGTCTCTTGGTATTTTCAATTTAAGTGGGGTTGTTTTTGTCTTTTAACTCAACTGGGGAGTGCACTAGAAAAAAAGAAAAGAAAAGAAAAAAAACATTTTGACTAAGGAGTGAAGACAAACAAAATTCAAATGAAAAATGGCAACTGACTCCAAAATTAAAACTAGGTTTGGCTACTTTTTCCTAATTAACCAAAAATTAAAAACTTTCATTTTCGATATATTTTTACTTGAAATGTTACCTAAATTTCCATTCAATCACCGGTCCTAGTCATTATTTTTAAACAAAGCATGCAAATATAATTTCATTTTCTACTTTTTTAAATTTGAAAAATACTGAAAGTTAGATCAAAAAATAGAAATAAATCCAAACGAACCCTCACACTTGATCCAAAGAAAAAAACTTGACTCAACACGTGGCTAATTTTGAGCATTCTCTAATATTTGGAGAAGAATAAAATAGTGATTTTTCATGGGATGAGTCCTTTTGAGAAATAGATCTTGGACTTGATTCTCCTAGCTAACTGGCCGAATTATATTATGCATTAATGAATTATCATGATTGGGTTTCTGTTAGGATTTTCCCATCCGAAATCCACTCTTCTTAATTAACTGTGGATAGGGCTGTGATGGATATTTTATTGTTAACATTCATATTTATTTATATAAAATTTATTTGTATTCGTTTAAAGTGAATATTATTCATATTCATTTAGTAGATATCTGATTATAAATAGATATGGATATGATAATTAATGCGTATTTGATTTATTTATAATCCATTCTGAGTATATATCCAAATATATATACATGTTATAATTGAAGAATTGGAATGAAAAAAGAATAAATTTAAAAAATTATCATAATATAGAGAAAAAATTGAAAAATAAAGTTGATCAACATAATTATTGTTGGTTGACATTATAATTAATATACTTAAACGCCATTATTAATATTAATTAGTACTAATATTAATCAATTATAAAGTCAATTATTAATTAAAAATTATGCCATTTATTTGAATACTTTCTTTTTAATGAAATTATATAGTTTCTTCTATTAATTAAAAATATATTTTTATTATAAATTCACAGATTTAAGCATTTGAATATTCATAAATAAATATTTAAATAATTATCATCGAATATGAATATCAAAAAAATAATTTAAATACAATTAAGTTTAATCAAATATGAATACACTTGAATAATTATAATTGAATATGAATATATATGAATTTGATCGATACCCAATGGATACAAATTTAGATACTATTCTTAGATATCCATTAAATCTGTGTCCATATTTGAATATTCAAAAATTTGAATGAATACATATATAAAAATTGTGTATTCAATCCATTTAATATCCCTTCACACCCCTAACTATGGATTTGAATTAACATCTATGACCAAAAATTCTTACATCCATGTACATGATTAGTGAACTCAACCATTCGACTTATGACTTAACTAAGAGTGGGAAGAGAGTGCATTGAAATTTGGAATTTTTATCTTCATTTATCATAGTATTTTATAGTCATAAATTCTTTCATTTATTTTTCTAGATATCAAATGTATAAGCATTAAAAAGTTTAAATTAAATAGAAAAAGTGAAAATGATTAAAAGAATCAATGAAATATTATAAGAATTATCTAGATGAAAATCTATAATTGTACAATAAAAATTTAAAATCAATTATATTCTTAACATAAGCCAGGAGTATAATGGTAATTGTAGTGCCAATTCAATTTTTAGTGTTATACAAAAAAATCTAGATAAAAAATATATGATTTTATAATAACTAAAATTCAATTATATTCTTCACTTAGACAAGATAAGTGCGCATTAGTAATTTTATATCTAATTCAATTTTTCTGGTGTAAAACTAATGCTAAAAAGATGGCATAAATTTAATGGCATTATATGTAACACCCTGAATTTTAAGTTGTTAAACTTAAAGTTATTGTTTCAACAAAAATAATAAGAATTCACTAAATTGGGTTCAATTAATTCCGATTTTAAAATTAAATCGAGGCCCAGGGGTAATTATTAACAAAGGAAGGATTTAATTGGGAATGAGAGAAGGACTTGATTGTTTAAAATTATAAAATTTAAGGGGTCAATGTGAGTGAATTAAAAATCGGAGGACTTCACAATAATTAAATTTGGATCCAATTGCCCAAAAACATAAATGCCAGGGGGTCAATGTGCAAATAATAAAACCTACAAGGCTGGAATTAAAGTTTTGGTCAATTTGTAAGGCAGTTAGAAGTTTTGGGCACAATTGAGTTGGTCAAAAGTTTTGGAAGTTAAATTGAAAAGGTTGAAAAATATTATATATATATATATAAGATGAAGGATGAAAATTACTCAAATTCTCAAAACTTACTCCAACTCTACTCCGATGGAGAATTGACAAAAAACCACCAAAAAACTTGAAAATAACACCACAGAGAGCTAGCTCTCAACTCAAGGAACCCAACCATACCAAGAACACTAAAAACTGTTAGGTATTTAACTAGGAACGACAAGGCGGTGCTGCATGCGCAGCAATGGTGGTGGTTCTGCCACTTCCAGCGGTGGAACTAAGATGGGTCTTGAAGGGTTTTAGTTAGACTTCCATGCACAAGCTTATGGTGGTGTTGATTTGATGAGAAGGTTGGCAATGGTGGAGAAATTGGAAATGGCGATTGACAACAGCGCTAGGGCTCGAGCGATGATTTTCTGAGCAATTGGTTGACCAAACAACTACCAATCAAGAAATTGATTGGGGCATCTTGTTCCTAACATGGAGACGCACCTGGTGGTGGTGCTGGCCTCCACCTCTGATGGTGGCACATGGTAGTCCGACAGTGACATGTGTGGTAGTTTTTAGGTAGCCAGCACATATTTGAATTCCGAACTCGTCTGGACTATTCTCAACTTGAGATTGGATCTTGATTCGATCCAATTGGGTAAATTTCATATCAAATGTTAATTTAATTGATTTTTTTGATTCTAATTAAATATTTATTAAATTAAGATTATTCAAATATAATCTGAATCAAGATTGAGTCAAAATTATGCCCTTAAACTCGATAACATAAAACGTTGTGAGAGAAATCTAGTTAAACTTAATTCAAAGATTAAGCCATGTAAAATATTAGAACAAAAATGGATTATCCAACATGAAGCTGACAGACTTGTACCTAACTGATATAAGAACCTGGACCCTCATCATGTATCGTAAAATTAAGTGAAGTAATGAATGGAATTTATGGGAGATAGCTACTCAAGTAAGTAAAGTCTTTGAATACTGAGAGCATCATATATCGAAAGACTAAATGAGACCACAATGATATAGGTCATATTAGTAATCCATTTTTCAACTTATTAGTTAAAAACTAACACATTTGACAATCATAGACATTTAAATATGAAACAAAGATCACTACTAAAAAAACATCTTTTTGCAATAGAATTTGTGATGGAAAAAATCCGTCACAAAATCTTTGGTCACAACAATTTCTGACGACGTTTTTTGGGACCCATATTTGTGATAGAAATTTCAGCCACAAATTTGTGACGGATTTGTGACAGATTTTTTCCATTGCAAATTTGCAATAGAAAAAATCTGTCTCAAATGTGGTATTTTGCGATGGATTTTTCTGTCACAAAATTTTGTGATGAAAAAATTCATCGCAAATTTGGTAATTAAATTAAAAAAATAAAATTTGCAACAAATATTTTCGTTGCAAAATTTTAAAAAGTTTTTTTTAAAAAAATATACGCATCCTATCGAATTAAAACCTATAATTACCCAATATTAATAATTCTTTGCATTATATAATAATCATCCCATACACCAATATTTAACTTTGATTTTATATAAAATCACAATAATTTTACATCTTACAAAACTTATACTAAATTTTAATGCCTTGAGATATTCAAGCCAGCAATGTTAAAACAAAAACAAAATTACAATAATGAAAAATAAAAACATAAACTAAAGTAATAGACAATTCAACATAATAAACCAATATCTAAATTTATTACATAACCAAATCATAATTGAGCACATAATTCATAAAATATAAATTCTAATTGTAATAAAACATATAATTCACAAAATATAAATCCAACAACGCATGTAAATCTAACACACTATTCAATATAACCAAACATATATCTCATTATAAACCAATATATAATTTAATATAAGTCCAATATATATCTCAAATCCTAATCGTATATATAATTCACAAAATATAATTCTAACAAAATCTAAAAAATAATTCAATGTAAATGCATAATCTAACACATGTAAATCTAACATATTTTTTAATATAGCCAAACATATATATCATTATAAACTAACAAATAATTTAATATAAGCCCAATATATAACTCAAATTCTAATCGCACATATAATTCACTAAATATAAATCAAGCAAAATCTAATAAATAATTCAATGTAAATTCATAATCTAACACATTATTCAATACAACCAAACATATATCTCATTATAAACTAATATATAATTTAATATAAGTCCAATGTATAACTCAAATTCTAATCGCACATATAATTCAAAAAATATAAATCTAACAAAATCTAACACATAATTCAATATAAATGAGAAGGCTCCATCCCTTCTCCCAACATATAACTTAAAGCCAACCAGCAACAAATGAGAAGGCTCCATCCCTTCTCCCAACATCCTATCCTCCTTCTTAATTCAACCAATTCTAAATATTTCTAATGTATTGTACTAAAAAAAATATATAAACTCAAAATAAGGTATGCAAACTTACCTTTAAATGTTCCACACAACTCACAGTCACAAAAGGTATCCACCACAATTGAGATAACCTACATCCTTAAGCACATGTTACAAGTGCACATATTTAATCATAAATCATAATTTCATAAACTAAATTAAAATTTGAAAATATAATATAATTCAATATATAGTACCATAAAATTTAACTCAATCTAAAATTCTAATAAAATTATTAATTCAAATAAAAATGTAACTCTAATAAATATAACAATATTTAATACAAATATAAAATTTACCTCAAATTTTAATTAACATATAAATCAATATTTATGCTAAATTAAATTATATTACTAATAAATAAATCGTTATTTGAGTTTAACTAACGCATGAATCAAATTTTAAGTAACTTGGATAATTAACTAAAATATAATGGAGACAACTACAATATAATCAAATATTTTAACTAAAACATAATCAAATTTTAACGTAGTTGTGAGAACTACCTTAATTAATGGACATAGATCAAAATAAAAATTCTCCAAACCTGAAACATTAAACAAAAAACATCATTAGCATATTTAAAAATTAAAACTAATTTTTTTAAAAAAATAAAAAATAAAAAATAATATTCCAGATCTAGCCCATCGCCAGATGCCGCCGGCCGGCAAATTGGTGCAACCAACAGTGCTAGACACACCTATTTGCACCTGCAACAACACCAGCAAGCCATGTAGCTAGCTGGTGTGCACTAGCAGGCCAGGTGCACCACCTAGCCAGCGAGCCGACGTCAACGCCCACCCACCAGCTGTTTTTACACTTTAAAAAAAAAAGAAAAGAAGAAGAAGGGGAAAGAAGAAGAAGAAGAAGAAGGAAAGAAGAAGAAGAAGGGGAAAGAAGAAAAACTTGTTTTGAAATGGGAAAAAAAATTTGGCTTTTCAAAAATGGGTTTGGGTTGGAAAAATAGAGAAAGTAGGGCTTTTAATTCCCCCACCCAATAATTTCAATTTTTTATTTTTTTTATTTTTTTAAATTTTGTGATGGATTCGAATCCATCGCAAAATAGTTGAATTTACAACAGAAAAATCTGTTGCAAAATGGCAATTTTGCGATAGATTTTAATCTGTCACAAAACTCCTGAATTTTTTCAATAGTTTTGCAATGAATTTAAATCCATTGCAAAATTGCTGATTTGCAATGGATTTTTTTGCCACAAATTGAGCAATTTTGCAATGAAAACAAATCCATCGCAAAATTGCTGATTTGCAATGGGTTTGTCCATTGCAAATTATTTTTTTTATTTTTAAATTTTTTAACTTTTTGCAACGGATTTTGCGATGAAAATTTTTGTGACAAACTTTGCATCGCAAAGAGACTTTTTTTAGTAGTGGATTAACAAAGTTGTGTTAGAATAGCCTTAAGTTTAAAAAAGACATTAACTATATTTATACTTAAGATTCAAAGAATTGATAGGATGATAACTCGAGTTATCTTATGACAGTTCTCGATTTGACTAGGAAGCTAAGACCTAAATGACCATGCTACTAGGAATTCTTCTAGAATTGCTAGGTGAGTTTATACTCGATAGTATGAGATTTCTTTGCTAGGGAAAGAACATATACTTGTTATTGTGTCATTGTCACTTGATCCTTTTCAATCAACATGTTGCAAAATTTACCACACACATCACTTTATGCTTATTGTGGTTCCTATTAAACTTTATTTATGTTGATTTATCTAAAATTGGCAATCGTGTTGGGAAAACTAAAAAGGGATTTTGAAATACGTGTTTTATTATTACCTTGACTATTATCTTGAAATGAGTTCAATATCACTTGCTTGATTGTTTGTATGTTATGGTAAATCAAAATGTTAATTGAAATGCAGCTGGATGTGTCACATAATAATCATAAGTGTACTTGATACCCTTGGGGATGGGCCATGGGATTAGATCGAAAGATGATTGAGCGGAATGGACCGACAATGAGTAGCTTTCGATTGATACCCTATGTGTTATAATCCAGTCTCATAGCCATTTGGAGGTAATTGTCAATGAGTGGGATCATGCATGTGGCTAGCCACGCCTTGTGCATGTTTACATGTCAAAATAGATTACTCAAAATTTGGAGGGATAAGGATTTTCATGTGTTTCGAAAGTGAAGTGATAAGTTAGGAAAACCACCAATAGCAGGATGGTGAAAGTAATTGATATGCTTGATACTTATGCTTTGAAACTTAAATGTTTGACAAAAATCAAATGATTGTTCAAATGTCATGTCGACCCCTTTGGTCGTATTTGAGTTTTAAGTCTTTGTAAATAGGCAACACGTTTTGTGAAATCTCTTTACTAGTATGGGATGGTGGTGAAATGAATCACTTAAAATTTTGACTAAAATATTCTCTCACGACTTTTGAAAATTTTAATGCTTCTACTTGTTTCCTATATAATATTTGGAAAATATTCACTTTGTTGTTATTACTAAGATATCTCACTAAGTCTTTCAGACTTACGTTGTAGTGTTGTTATCTTCTATTCTTTGCCCCAAATGAGATCAAGTGATGGAGATAAACTATCCCACATGACACATAAGGTAATGAACCCAATGAATGTATAAACATATAGATGGTATTTGTTGAATTACTGACCAAAATTATTGGAAGGGTTGAAAGTGCTAAGTGTGATTTACGATACTTTGGTTCTAAGTTGAACTTCTGGTGAATATTGCTTGTGGAAATTAAGTACTTTGGATTTTGATAAATGTATTTTCAGTTATCCAAAAAGCTTGTGTTATAGAATGAGTAGCACCTTGGACGGGAGCAGGCACCTCCTGATCAAGGCACTACATTATATATCTCTCTATGATTGTCCAATGAGAAGTACCATCTATTAGTAAGAACATAATACCTACGATGAATTACGTGAGGAACATATATGAATCTTCTGTAATAATGAATATTTACAAATCTAAAATTTGTCATTTTATTTTTTTCTTAATAGATGAATTAAATTATATTTTTAGGTAAATTACTCTTACTATCTTCTAAGGTTTAGCAAATCTATGAAAAGCTCCTTGCTTTTTGAAAAATTATAATAACTTTCTTGAACTTTGGTGTCATCATATCAAACAATTTACCCTAGCCACTAAATGCCGTTAAGGTTTTTCTAGTTCATCATTAAAAATAGTGCATGAAATTTTAATTTTGCCCTTCAGGTTAATAATCTCAATTCTAACTTTTCAGACCATAATTCATTGATGAAAATATCCTTAAGGGTCATATCAACATTTTCTAAAGTTCTATGAAGATGTAATAGTAGTATTAATTTTAGGGAGTTAATTGTAAGCGGTCTATGGTGGTAGCAATATATCAGTTGCAGCTTGGCCATGGCCAGTACCTGCCGGTAGCACATGGGAAAGGGGGAGGAGACGGAAAGGGAAGGTCGGATTTGTATTTTTCTTAAAGAGAGTTACTTATTATTTAATTAGTAGATAATTTTGTTAATATATATTTAATTTTTTTACTTTTTCATTCTTAATTAATACAGTATTTTATCTTTTTATTTACTATTGACGCCACTTGAAAATGGAGAGAGGTCCTTTCAAAAAATAGTAGTAAGTTGGTTAGTTTCTCTAAAACATGTGTAGAGAAATTTTCTCTACTTGAAAGTTCCTCGACTTTGAGAATTTCATTTATGATTTTTTTTCTCTTAGATTTTCTTTGGGATTCAATATTTATAGTTTTTAATCTTGATAAATTTAGACCTATTAGGATTTTTTTTGTCCCTCTTATGGGATTGGTTTGTCCTTTGGGCTTTTTGGCCCTTTTTCTTAGTTAATTGATTTTAGGTTCATTGCCATTTTTAACTAATTTACCGAATTATCCTTACAATCATTTTTTAGCAATATCAATTATATTTTCAATTATTCTTTTAATATTTTAATTGTTTTAAAATATATTTATTTTAGATATGTTTATTACTTTAATATAATTTAATATGTAACTCAATCAAAAAATATGTTTCTTATTTGACATTATTAAAAAAATTTAATTATGTAAATAAATTATTTTAGATATGTTAATACATAATTTAGAATTTTAAGATTCCGTAGTACAACCGAGGCCATTTAGGACTTTAGCCATTGCATTAATTTTCAATATTTTTTTATTTTTTAATCATTTTTTTGTTAGAGCAATTTGGACTTTTCTCAAATTCTTTCTACATTGCAATTAGATTTGATGATTAGGGAGTTATTGTTCATTTTTAAAAATTAAGGTTCTTTTCGTAATTTACCAAACTTAAGCGGTAGTAGGTGTAATTTACCTAAATATTGTGCTAAATTATTTATTTTGTAGTAAAGTCAGACTTGATTCAAACCTGACTCATACATTTCAAATCTTAAGAATTAGATTTTATTTTGTTTCACTACTATGTATTATATTGTTCCATTTAATGCAATGTATTATAATAATTAACAAATATAATCTTAATAGGGATAATTAAATCAATAGGGAAAAATCAGTGAAAAAACTAAAAAAGCTTAATGTATCAAACTATTAATTAAATAAAAAGAAGGCTAAAGAGATCAATAACAATTAAACCTTTAAAAAAGGCAATAAAGCTCTAATAGACCCAAGCTCATAAAAAAAAATTATAGATATTAGGCCTCAAAGAGAACTTGAGGTATAAAAAATTATTCACAAAGAATTGCAAAACTTCAAGAATATTCAAGAACTAAATACCTCTCCACACACGTTCCAGAAAATGAATCGACATACTGCTGTCTATTAAAAAGGACCTTGCTCCACTTTTGTACAACATCACTTTGGTGTTGTCTTTGGAAACTTTGAATGGTGAAGAAGGAATGCTAAGGATGCAAACATGATCAAGAGCTCACAACTTTAGCAACTAGATGAACACAAGGTCAAAGAATGTGGAGAGTCACCAACCTAAAACAACACAGCTCATGGTATGGTAGTTAGTCTAAGACGCACAACCTGCATCAAAGGAGATACTCAAACAATAAGCACTACCTTCTAGAGGTCCTATTCTATCTATAATTGAGGAAGCATTAAGGATCTTACTGGAGAATGCCACAACCTAACATGCAAGAAAAGCAGCCACCTAGTTTGCTAAGGAGCACCATCCTTAAGAGCTACAACAATTTTCTTACTGGAGTCAGATGGCTTCATCCTCATAATAGAGAATTGAGGGAAGAGCTTACTCCAAACATGACACTACACCTCTTTCTTTGTTACAACAGGCAGACACACACTCTTCAGCTTGAGTGGAACTCACATGGTGTTTACCCACTGATATTAGAGTTTAGGGCATTCTATGGTGCCTTGTCCCTCAGAATGAGTAGGAAGCCAATACCATCCTCTAGCTATTGCTCTTACGAGGCATAGCCTTTTTCCCAAGTCATGAAGCACTCCATCCTAGAAGAAAGATAGTCTATTTACCAAAGTTTAATAGTTTTGTAGACCCTCAGAAACTCTTGGACAATTTTCTGGTAAGGATGGAACTTTATGACTTGAGTGAAGCTGTATACTACAAGCTACTCTGCACCACACTCATAAAGTGTGCCTTGATGTCATTCAACCAAATGCTAGTTGGATCTATGACTAGATGACAAAAGTTAGTGCAATGCTCTCTCGAGAACTTTTCTATCAATTGTAGATACCCAAAGAAAGTTGCATACTTGTTTACCACCAAGTAGAACGATATGAGTCCCTAACAAGCTACCTCAACTATTTCGTCCAAGAGGTACACAAGATCCCCCATATTAGCCAGGAGATCTTACCAAGTGTCATCCAATAGAATTGAAGCACTTGAAATTTTGAGTCCCTGATTATTTTGTGATATAGGATATGGGGTGATAGGATGAAATGAGAGATGGAGAGTAGGATTAGAATAATTTTATATTTTCAAAATTATATTTACTTTGTGGGATGATATGAATAATAAAAGTGGATAATTATATTGAATATTTACTTTGATGAATTGTAACACTGGGATAAATTATAAAAGATTAAAATACCACTAATTAAGATATTTTTCTATTTAGCATAAAGAAATTAATTTTTCTCCATTTTAATATAACATTGAATTATTTCTTCTTTTTTCCAAATATAAAGAAATTTATTTTTCTCAATTCCAATTCAACATCTTTATGCATGAACGTAAACTCTTATAAATCAAAGAATTTAGGGTAATTTTTTTTTCATTCTCTTATTAATATATCAGATAAATTACAATTATATATATATATATATATATATATATTTAATTATTTTTAATATAAGTATATTTTAAAATATTTTAAAAATATAAATAAATTTTTAATATGAGCATGTTTTTAATTTTTTTTAACTATTTGATTGGCATCACAACCACAAGTTCTTTGAAGTTGTGGCATCATTTAGTCAGTGGGCATACTGCTATAATTAATTATGAATAGTTGGGATAAATTTATAATTTCCACTCATCATCCGACTTTGGCCATTCATGGGATAAAACTATCACAGCTCCTAGGCGGATAGGCCATCCTTCGTTTACTCCATACAATGCAGGCTTGAGCTCATCTACCGAGTCCAAAACATCTAAAGTAAACATTGGATGAAGTGGGATGTGGCCCAACATCCCACTTCACTAGCCCAAGTAGAAGGGCCCTAAAAGTCTATGAAAACCTCCCACTATTCTAAAACAGCTTTTAATGCATGTTGAAAAATACATCAATGTTGAAAAAAGTCATGACTACAAAAGCGGCCAACAAGTGCATAATTTGCGACGAAGGGAGCAACAATAGCAAGAAGCAAGGAGATTGTAGGCATAGTCCCCTCCGAGCACTCACTACTTACATGCTATTTATGCTTCCAAGGAAGAGATTTTGACTCTAGTACTATAATGTGGCCTCATCAAATGACCTTCTTAGAAAATAATAGAGGAGTGAGCACACCATCGAGGAATGCATAGATCAAAAGAATGAGATCTAAAAGTAATCCAGAAGGGATACTATAATGAGTAAGTGGTGTAGAGGCCACCTAAGCCCAAAAAAGTCTTACTGATAGGAGGAAGTGATAACTACCGACAACAACCTGATGAGCACCTAGGTCCTAAGGACTCCCAACATCAATGAGATTCAAAGAGTTTCTCACCAACTGGCATCATCTCAATGATCTTGGGAGGACTAGCCAGTAGAGAGTCTGCTAATGCTAAGAAAGCATTGATGCACGTGGCAAGGCAAACACAAGCACATGCGATTGATCCCATCCTGGAAATTTTTGAAGTACACTCCAAAGCCATTAGATCACCTTTAAAAAGGAAAGAATGAGACTCAAGAAAGAGAACACAATGATACGCAGGTGATCTTGCATCCCTGTCTAACTATTTGCTAAAGAAGATACTAATAGATAGAGACAACTCAGCAAACATTTTATTCCATTTTTCATTCCTACAGTTGGGAATGGACAATGCACAACTACAAAAGAACAACAACCCTCTAGTAGGATTCATTAGCGACACAATGGAGGCACTAGGTGAAGTACTACTGCTCCTTACTTTGAGAACTCAATTGAAGTAGGCAACTAAGATAGTGAGATTCCTAATGGTACAACCACATGTTGGGTCAGGGTTTTTTCATTAGATCAAGTGTAAGGGTTCATTTTGATTTATTTCTATTTTTATCTCTAACTTTTAATATTTTAAAAGTTAAAAGTAGTTATAATTTAAGAATCGAAAATGAAAACCTATATGCACATTTTATTTAAAAATAATGATTAGGGTAGGTGTTTGAATGAAAATTTATGCAACATTTCCAGTAAAAATATATAAAAATTGATAATTTTTAATTTTCAAATGTACAGTGACAAAAATTAAAATGAAATTTGAAAAACATAAATAAACAGGGCTTGCATCTCTCTTTATTTATTCTTGTGAATTAAATAGAGGAAAAAGAAATTAAAA
>JACGDI010000003.1:506432-533220 GCA_014898725.1 Jacaranda copaia
AAAGCTATAATTCAAAAGGTTAATTGCAATGAATCAAGGGATTTCTTAATTTAACGATCGTCCAGAAGGAACAAGAAAACTTTTTATACAAAGCTTGTCCTCAAACACAACTATTTATTCGCTTTTTGTCCTTAAATAATGTCAAGTTATACTTTTAGTCTTGAAATTGTCATTGTTTTAATGATTTCCATTCCTGTCATTACTTCATATGTCAAAATTAACAAAACATGGTTATGTGACATGCACATGACCACTTTTGAAGAAAAAACAAGAAGGTTGGCCATGTCTTCATTTCTTTTCTCATTTTCAAACAAAATCAATCTAAACCCTAAGGTTCCCCCGAATTGAAAACCGAACCCCATAATCTAAAGGTGATTAATTAATAATTTAATTTCGTTGTACTAAAATAATTAAGCTCCTTGTCCTGACCTTCTTAAAAAGTAATAATTTTGTATGCCAATGGTGCTATGGATTCTAGCAATCGATTCTTAGGTTTATATATTAAGTCTATATATGACTTAACTGGAACTCATGCAGATGTGAAAAATGAGATTTTTGGTTACCCGAGGTCGGAGGTCAGGCACATCAGAAATTGTCGCAGCATCCATTAATCGGTTGACAATGTAAGTTTTACCTTTGGAGTATGGAGCAAAGTTATTATAACCAGCATATGTTGCATTCTAATGTCTTTGAGATACTGCAGATTCTTATAGGCAAGGGGGCCGCCGTGGTTGGGCTTATAATACCAGGGATACAGACGGATTTTCCTTCAATTATAGAGGGAAAACCCTCAAAACGCGAAGGTTCTTCTGGTTATGACTCCCATGAGCAAAGCTTCATGATTAAGGGGAATTACTGCCCAAAGGGGGTTAAAGGGAGTACCCTAATCCGTATATATTTACAAGATGTACATAGCAATGTTGAATGAATTCCAAAAGGAAAAGAAAAATAGCTTCCTTTACAACCTTGTAAATTCAGAAGAAAAGAAGTATCCAAGCTAGCACAGAAACTGGATCAAGTGCTCCTAGCTGGACAATGGATTGCCTGTACGGAACCAAAATTTCGAGCAAAAAATTGTTCAATTGAGCAGTCTAGTATGCAATCAGCCCACCAAAGCTATTCGGGATGTAGTCTGTCCAACGAGGCTGTCCAGTATACAAGAAGATCATGAACTCAGCCCAGAAAGTCACAACAGAGTCCAGGGTCAACCAGACCATCAGATCAGAGCAATCAGAGTGCAAAGGAGGGGTTGCTGAATCACTTGGTGGGGGAATAAGGGTACTCAAGCTCCTCCATGCTCAACATGCATTTAACTTGCCTAGGGTGAGTATTAAAATTCAACACAACTTTAGCAATTGCTTCAGTTTTTTCTTGAATGCTGTAGATATAGGCGCATTCCCGTCTATTTTCCCTCCGTTAGTTTTTTACGCCTGAAGCAAAGTTAGGGATGGAAATCATTAAAAAAGGAATAATTTGAAGACTAAAAGTGTAGCTCCTCATTATTTAGAGACAAAATACGAATGAGTGGTTATATTTGAGAACCAAAAATATAATTTTCCTTATTATATGTATTTTTATAGTGTTGTATTAACTGAAATATATATTTGTTAAAGTAATAGTTGAAAAAAGAAACAAATATTTATATTTTTTTATTGATAACAAATTATTAGAATTTTTTAACTATATTTTGAGGAAAAAGTATATTTGGGGGAATCTTTGATTGTATCTTGAGAAAAAGAAACTCTTTTCAAGAAATAAATATTGACTGACTTATTATCACTCAAGAGTATTTTTCAAGTTTTTCAATGCAAATCTTTCTTTTGTTCATCTTTAAAAGATTTTGACTTTCTTTTTTAATCACTAGGTGTAGAAGTTTGATTTAATCAAATACACATAGTGTCTCCATAAAGCTTTCCATTATCAAATGCCTTCCAACTTGAGAAGACTTTTTGCAATTTTATTAGTTTATTGTTCACCTCCTAATCCTAAAAAACTTTGGCTTGAACCTTTTGAGGTCTTTTCAAATGATTTTTTAGATATGTTCTTTTAATACAAAAATATATAGAGGGAAAAAAAATTTGCAAAATATTGATGAATTTCTTATATGCATGAAAAATCCATTCATGATTTCTCATTAGCACCACATTTTTGTATTGACCAAGCTAAAACCTCATTCCTTTTTGAAACATTGAGTGAAGAAGAAAATTTTCTAGAGAACTAGCTTGCAAGAAAAATATATCAATGTCAAATGATGATCTGCTAGCAATACCTAGTAAAACAAAAGGCAAAGAGAAACTTTATAAGCTATAATTCAAATGGAAAATTGCATTGAATCAGGGGCTTTCTTTATTGATCGTCCAAGAGGAACAAGACAAACTTTTCTATACAAAGATTTACTTGCATAAATAAGATCAAAATGAGACATAGCTTTGGTAGCAACAACTTTAGGAGTGGTTGTTACTCTTCTACCAAGTAGTAGGTTGGTGCACTCTAGATTTAAATTGCCTCTTGAAACAAAACTTGAGGCATTTGATAGGTTGCTCACATATATTATTGATTCCTCAAATAAATTATTTGGAGGAAGTATTGTTTCTTTTGGAGGTGGTTATTGGCAAACTATGCTAATAGTGCCGCATGGAACAAAATTAGACATGATAAATGCAAGTTTTGATGCATCCCTAATTTAGCCACATCTTAGAAAGTTTAGATCAGAATAAAATATAAGAGCTACAGAAGATCCATCATTTGCATCATTTTTATTAAGAGTAGGTGATGGTAAAGAGCCATTTGGCTTTTATTATAATATTCCAAATACCAGATAACATATTGTTGCATTCATCGATCATAAAACTTCTAAACATAATTGAATTAAATATATACGTCCTTGTATTGATTCTTTAACATATGACCCTTATGATTTAGTTAATAGAGCAATACTAACTTCAGAAAATGAATTCATGATTGAAATAAATAAATAATATACTAATTAATGAATTACTTGATGTAGCAAAACACTATGTAAGTTTCAATAAAAATTCCAATCCACAAGATCAAGGTCAACATTAAGAATTATAAAATATGCTGGCATCAATTGGTCTTCCTCCATATGATTTAATCCTTAAAGAAAATTGTCCTATTATTCTACCAAGAAATTTAAATCCAATAGAAGGTTTTTATAATGGAATAACACTAATTTTTCTTAAATTAGGCAAAAATTTTGTAGGAGCTAAAATTGGAAGAAGAGATCATAAAGGAAAACTTGTGAATATACCATGAATTCCTTTAGAATGCATTGACAAAAATGTCCAATTTTCTTAATAGGTTCCAATTTGCTATTAAGTCATGCTTTGTCATGACTATTAAAAATGCTCAAAACCAAACTTTAGATTATGCAGGTCTTTGTCTTCCTCAACCAGTTTTTTTCTCACAACCAATTGTATGTAGCTCTATCTCAAGCTAGAAATCCAGCTTCAATAAAGGTTCTTATAGAACCAACTTGTGATAGCTACAACGTGCAACGACATACCAAAAGTATTATATGTATTGAAATTTACAATATGATGAGATAGGTTCTTACTTCTGGCCTTATTAATTCTTGCATTAATCAATGTAATCTTATTTTTTTTAATTGTTCTAAATTATGATCTAAATATTATAGTAAAAGTAGAATTTTATAGTCAATTTATTTTCTTTTTGTCAATATAATACCAATAAAATTTAATTTGCAGTTTTTTTCATTATAGATATAAACTAACATGGCTCAATACTTGCTCAACATCAAGGATATAACTCAAGAATTCAGTAGTTGGAACTCTAAGGTCTTAGTTGAGCCCAAAACTTCTCCAAGATAGTTTCTTAGAAGTCCAAAACAATATCAAAGAATTACTGTTGTTGATAAACTAGTAAGCATAAGTTTATACTTAACCTAAATGTTTATAGAATCGGATTAGTTACTTTCTTTATCACATAAATTTTTTGTGTTCTCAATTGCTTTCCAATTATGATTGAGTGATTATGATATAAATCAAAAGATAATTACATTACACATAATTCATTAAAATAATTCAGCATTTTTTTTCAAAATGTATATTATAATACCCCAAGTCTTTTAGTGAAATATTATAGCATAAATTTAAATAAATATATATCTACTACTCAAAAATATTATTAATATTACATCAAGACGTAAGTGAGTTTTTGCCTTTTGAGGAGAAAAAACAATGGATACATACGATATTGGATGTCAAGAATAGATGATCAATTTTAGTTAGTTTTGATTCTTCATTGACATTTTTAGGTTGCTCTCCTTCTGGAGTTTGAGCATGAAATTTGTTTGGAGCTCAATCAATATTCAAGAGATCTTAATAGAAAGTAAATATGATATATAAATTGAATTCTTTTTGGAGTTTATTGGGATCTTATTTCAAATACTTACCTTGATTTTAGTTGCAATTTCAAGAATATAGAGTTTTAATCATGATAATTTTCTAAGGATTACTATGTGATGATTGAAGATGTAGAACGTATCTGCTTTCTATAGGAAGTTAATTATTTGATGGAAGCATTATTGATTGAGTTTTAAGTAATGATCAAGGTAGCTACTAAGTATATTAGTTTAGGACTATAGATGTTGAGGTTATAATTTAGTTATGCATTCCAGTTTATTTTACTTTTCATATCAATAGTTCATAATTTATATCTATCCTTTCAATACGTGAAGAGGATTGGAGGTGGTCAAAGTATGTTTAGAAGATTATATACCTTTTTTGGGAATTAATAATATGATGCAACATTCTATATTTATGGTTTTCTCTTTACAGTGAAAAAAGACAATCTTGAGGTTCATATATTGTTTTAAGTGAATTAGTGATTTAAGATGTATTAGGTAGCCCAAATTATTCGATTCATTTCAAGTTGTTAAGCCCATTACTCATATAAAAAAATGACTAGTAAATTATATTTGCGTTTAGTTGTAATAATAGCCCAATCTATTCAATTCACTTTAAATCATGATTAAGCCCCCAAGTAGTGAAGAAAACAAGCTCACAAATTATTATGAAGTATTGACAAGTTTAGGTCCATGATTATCAAATTAAAGATGACGAAAATCAATTTTTTATGGAATTTTTGGTTTGTGGATAGATAGATAATTTTTGAGGTCTTTCCATCATTTTAAAACTCCATTGGGATAGTTTTTTACCCCCACAAGTATCTAGTCATATTGGTTAACTAAAACTATATATATAGGTTAGATGAAACCCAAGAACCTCATTTTTTTTGTGCCGTTGTATTTTCATGTGAAAAGTCATTATAAATATTCCATATTTTTTAAATTGCTAACCTATGATAATAGCTAGTCAAATTCTAGGATAATTAAATTATGAGAAGTTAGGATTTTGGAAAATGTTAATCAAGATCTTGGGGATTTCGACTACCCAATTTTGATACGGTTAGGATCTAGGTATTTAGTATCTATCCAATCCTGATAAAGGTAAGGATTTTAGATTATCTTCCCATGGTACTTACTTATTGACTTTGACTTATTGTTAACTCGAATTCCAACTGATCAAATATGAAGAAGCTAGGACTAGAGTTATCTACTTATCCTAATAAGATAAGAATTCTAGTTTAAATAGAATACATAGCCTAAAAGTATATATAAGCACATATTAGGTAATATACCCCTAGAAGAGAGGCCTTATACCCATGGGTGAGAAATTATCAAATTTTTCTTTTGTGCTTTAGAAATTCATAGGAATGTTTATCCTGCTGCTCAAACCTAATGTGTACTATTGTCTTTGTCATAGTTTTGATGGAGAATACTTAATTGGGTAGATTTTTTTAGGATACCTTCAACTGTAGAGGTGAGAAACCAACAAATTTTTCCTTTTTATGCTTCACGAATTTGTAAGAAATTTATCTTATTGATTAGGTCCTAATATGTACTATTGTTTTGTCATAGATTTGGTAGATAGTGCTTAAGTAAATTTGGATCTGAGGGTACCTTGAAATGTAGATATTTGGTGGAGAGCATTTAAGTTGGTAGATCGGACATAAGGAAACTTTAAGTTTTAGGATTTTGGTATAAGTGAATTTCGCTTCTCCTTCTATCGAATTTTTTTTCTCATGAATGATTTCTACATAAAAATAGAGAATTTGCATAATATTAATTTGAGTTTTAAGCTTAATTTTTTATTTGTTACAAAAACTATTCCATATGCAAAATATGTTAAATGTTCATAAGACTTTTGCATGCATAAAATTTTAAGATTTGAGCATGTCAAATAAAATTTTTGAATCCTACATGAAATTTAAGACCTTTGAGCATGTAAAAATAATTTTTTTTGGATCTCTTATGAAACTAAGTATTATGTGTTCTCAGTTGGAATAAAGTATCAAAAGGATCTATGCCTTATATAATCAAGAAACTATCGGTAGGAACAAATTCCACAACCTTGCTATGGGGTTACAATAACAAAAGATCTCTAAAGCCACTTAATGGCATTGTAGTTAAGGCGCTCCTAAGGGTAACAATAGTAGTGTTTAAAGGCACTTAATGACGTTGTAGTTAATGCACTTCTACGCGTAATATTAGTAGTGTCCGATTTGTAGTTAAGGCCCTCCTATAGTAATAATAGTAGTAACTGAAGCCATTTAACAGCATTTTAGTTAAGATCTTCACCAAGTGAATTGATTAGACTCCCGAAAGTTCATGAGCATGTTCAACAATAAATTAAACATTTACAATCCGTTGTGTAATTTTTGTTCTAAATTACTCTTACAACATGTTCAGAAAATGTTTTTTTAAGATGACTCAGGTTTTGTGTCTAATTTATTTTTACGAAACAAAAATGGAAGATTCTTTTCTTCAACAATTCTAACTATAGTGACATTTATACATGATCAGAACCATTAGAAGGCAAAGAAAAATTATTTATTGGGCGACGTGACGCTTATACAATTGCATAACCATTTTTGTAGAGGATTTGGTTGCGAACAAAGAGAAAGATCTATTTTGGAACTATTGATAAGATATTAAAATGTTCCTTAATCTCGAATAATGTGGAGTTAATATTTAGAAGTTATTGTTTATGGTTGAAGACAATTTTCTAAGGGTTGTAATAGTAAGGATTGATTTCTAAACATAGTGTTTGATTTTGAAGTTTGAGAATTTAAATTGTCTTCTAGTGCGATAATTTTTTAAAGTTTTGGAATAATATCTTACTGATTCTTAGTATGTTCTGATCATTTTGTGGTTTAGTGTTTCTAAATCCTTTGGACTTGGGAGCACTGCCATGTCTTGCCCAGAATTCAGGGAGTGACAAATATAAATTCTATGAATCTTGAATATCATCGCCTAATAAGTTTTATTCTTACATCATATAATTTTGTTTATCTAATTATAATTTTAAGAATAATTTTATTTATTGAAAAATGTTAAATGTATTAAGTAATTTATCTTACTATTTAGGATTAACATATACAAAAATCTTACAATGAGAAATTGTTACTAGAGCATTGGCATAATTTCTCAATAATAGTTAATTATCTTATCATAAAATAAAAATTAATTTTTAACATATCTTAGAAATTTTAAATACAAAAAGCAAAAAATACTTAAATAGTTTAAGAAAAAAGTACAAATGTCCAGTTATCAAAGAATAATTATATGTATACCTTCTAATAGATAATATAAACAAATATATTCTCACATATCTTTCTTTTATATATATTATATTATAGGGAATTAGGATGGAAAAATTATAAATTTGGTCCACAAACATAACCACTTATGCACTTGTAGTCCCTAAACAATGTCGAGTTACATTTTTAATCATCAAATTGATAATTTTTTAACAATTTTTGTCCTTACCATTACTTTAACAAACATGAAAAGGACTTGCCAGCTAATGAGCAAATAGATAGTTTAGCAAACATTCTTCTTTCTCCAATGGAGACAATGATGTCTTACAAAGCTAGAAGCCAAATGATGCACCTGCCATGGCACCCACCATAGAATTATTTAATCATGGCTATTTAGAAGAGCAAAAGGTTACCAAGAATACATGAAGTTGGTACCTATACCCACTAAACAAGGCATTGCTACTATACCATTTCATGCCCACCTAATTTAAAATTATCAGGTGTGAAAATCAAAAAAAAAATCATGTCTTAAGGCAAAAAGATTGTTGCTTTTAAATTTGAAAACCATGTATAAAGAATAAACTTATTTAACCTAGAGCAAAAAAGAGCAAACTAAACATGTGGTAGATTATCTAATCATCTTCTCTAGCTGACCATAGCATACACATGTGTGTATGTTTCAATGTTGCAACCCACACACCATCATCATTTTTTACTCTAAATTTACCTTATGTTTTGCATGAATTTCTTCCATTGTAAATCTATAATTGAGAGAATAAAAAATTCATAAAATTTGCTTGCTTACTTATCTTACAATAAAGTGATCATATCAATACCATTTCCCACAAAATCTCTATAAACCCTAATTGTTCGGTGGACCCTCACACCTCATGGACCGAATTAGGCAATTTGATTAACTAGATTTATGAGCAACCTCTGCACTACCTCACCAATGTTCACTTGGAATGACTTAACCAAAAGAAGCTTAGAGAAAAAAAGGAAAACATCCTGTTGCATATGATAATCCACCAAACTAAAGTCAAGGGTAGCATCTGGCGCGTCAAATAATTTCACTAGCTTAACTCATCTCCTCATTATCAACTATACTCTAGAATGTTGATCCAATGTATCATGCTTTTATTGGTGCCATTTATCCAAAGCTGGGGTCTTGAACTAGAATCACCAAGGACAATGAACAACTGTTTTTATTATAATATAATCTGTTAGTGTAAATAGATTGATCCAAGGTGCTTGTTCTAGTATTGGATAGGCTTTTGAATAACAACTTGAGTACATACTTGCAGAATGTTTTGTCATATGCAATTCGGGGGCTAAGCTAGTGATTTCTATCATATGTTGATATGCTTATCTTAGTTGGTTGAGTGGAAGTTTTACATGGATGAAGAGAGACTAGTCTACATCATTCCATTAGCAGTTTATTTCTGTCAAGTTATTCACTTGCATATCCTCTTACCCAAGTCAATTCAGCAAAGCAGATGAAAAGATGAGCACATCTTAGAAGGTGAATGCCATTTTCACATTCTTTCTCATTTTTAGGTACCATTTATAGATTTATGAAATAAAAAAATAGGAATTTAGGGTGATAGATTATGGGATTTTTTAGCTTCACAATTTGGCTAAAACTTAGGTTAATTTTGTTTGTAAATAGGAAATGAAAAAGCATGTCCAACCCTACTTTATTCCCTCCAAAAGTGGTCATGTGAGTGTCACATGACCACTTTTGTTGGTTTTTATGCCTAAAATAACAGCAAGGATGACAATTATTTTAAAAAAGTCAATTTAAGGATCAAAAGTATAACTCAACATAAATTAGAGACTAAAAGCAATATGTGGTTATGTTTGAGGACCAAAATTATCATTTTCTCAAATTAGGATACTTGCAACAATACTTGATTTGGATATCAATCAATTTGACAAGATTCTAAGCTCGATGGATACATATATTGTATCAAATGCTTGAGTGATTCTAGCAAAACCAGTTATGATTGTTATGGTAATAAATATAGTGGATATTAATTCATAAGATTGTCACCACCAAAGAGCTAGAACACTTTATTTCGCCTTCAATTATTGTTCTATGTTTTGCAACATTATCAACTTTGGTTCCAACTAATTGAGAAAAAAGAAAAATAGTTAGTAATTGAATCTACTCCTATACTTCATATCAGAAAACTAATATTACTATGTGTAGTAAAGTATCTAATGAGTTTAATTATTATCATTTTAGACGTATTACTAATCATCATAAAAAGATTCGAGCATCACACAATGGGAGCATCATGTAAGCCATATGTTATCTATGAATTTGCAATCATGAATCATGAGTAACATAACTAGTTAAATAATATCTTTCTTAATTTTAAGCATCCTTTCAATAAATTTTAAAATTTATATTTATGCATTTATAATTTTATTGAATTATAATAGAAAATGACCAATCATTTTGTCCATGTGGAATAATATTGCTACCTCAAAAGGTCATATAAAAATATCATCTTTGGAAATAATGCCAATTTTCTTAACAACAAAGTTGAATATTTCTCACCATTACAGTATGTAAATACTCCTTTAAAATTTTTGTGCATGTTTCCTTAAGCTAAAGCTACTCTTAATGTTTAATACTTATCAACATTAATTTTGACTCTCTCTCTCTCTCTCTCTCTCTCTCTCTCTCTCTCTCTATATATATATATATATATATGTGTGTGTGTGTATATGAATCTCTTTAGGATCTACTCCTTCAACTACTATCATTGTTGATCCTCCAATTCTAGAAACACAAAATTAAAGACATGGTAATATTATTGTTGTCATAGTAAAAAGTTTTTTTTATTACATAATATATATAGAAAGTATTTATAATGTGCTATTTCACCAATAGCAAATGATATGCATAAGAGAGCTAAAATCAAAAAGTTGTTGCTAAGGATTTACTTAAAGTTGATGATATTGTCAAAAGCCAGCAATCATTAATGCAAGTAGGCGTAAAGTTTCACATGGTTGTAGATATAGCATGATTAAAAAATAAATAAAAATAAACTGTCACACCACAAAATTAAATCATGAATTCTAGTATCAAAGTGTGAAACTCAATCTCAAATAAATAATATTAATAGTCCAAAATTATAAAGTTAGACAAAAGAACTCAAAGCACTCAAACTAATCCAAGCTAGTCTTATAACACAAAGACTTAAAGTGCCAATACTTAACCTCAACTAAAACAAAATAAAATCCATAATAAATAAAAGTAGAACTAATAAGCTAATGATAAATAAACTAGTCTATTGCAAAAATCCAAACTAAGACTTCAATCTTGATTCTCATCATAAGCAGGATCCATCTCTTCACTAGGGCTAGGACCTAGGTCTGCCAAACGAAAATTAAAGAAAAACATAGAGTGTGAATAAAAGACCCAATGAATTCCAAGTGAATGCAATGTGAGTTCATGAATTTAATGTGATTTGTTCAATGAAAAATATTCAACAAGAACATAAGTGGAAATCAGTCAAGTGTTAAATATTGATAAAATGAGAATTTAGTATACACTGCATAGGCTAACATTTAAATGCAATGATCAAACGGTGTCTATTGTAGACTCCTACCATAATAGTCCCTTGTCACTCTGGACAAGGTGCAACCTTGCCAAAATAGTACACAAGCCGAGGTCCTCAAAAAATCTTATGATCCATCTCTGGCACAAATGGCTTCTATTGTGCGCTAAGGAGATTAGACCAAGGGGGCTTAGGGTTCAACTGGCAAACTCGTTGTTGCTCATGAAGTCCCTCACACACCCAGACCAAGTATTTAACTACTAGTCTAAAGAAATATTAAATAAAAATGAAACCATATAAGAACATATTTTCTTGTAACATGAAACTAAATAAGATAATTTTTGTGCGCAATGGAACATAAATATAGTGCAATGTAAGTAGAAAACATGTTACAAGCAGATAATACTGTAGCATATACCTTTTAGGTTTTGAAACATATTATTACATAGTCAATTGTACCAAGAGTCGTCTCTATCATGTCAAGTCCTTGTACACCTATTGAAATAATTGTAGCATTTAACTTAATTTAATATTTAACTATAGAACCTTAATTGCACCTTAATCTATACTGTTCATAACGTTGTATGCCTTTAGTAAAACTATGAAAGTCAAATTCCCTTGCATTACACATAATCAAACCAACCCCTTGTGCACAGATTCTTAAAAACCAGGTCCATAGAACCCACTTCCTTAGTTTTATTTTTTGTCACAAATTAAAGTTCATTCTTCAAAGAGTACCTTAGTGTGTGACTCTATTACACATAACATTAAAATTAAACATCTATAAACCATAAAATACAAAGTTGCAATCAAGTATTCCTAATTCTAAAAGGGAATCCATATACCCTAGGGAATTTGATTGTTTCATTCCTTTTTTTTTCTTTTTTTTGACAAAAGAGAAGCCATAATCTCATTATTTATCCCTACAGCAATAAAAACTTCACATGCGAAAGAGACAGAATAAATCCCCAAGAATCTATCATCAATTATTACTAATTATTTAATTAATTTATTTATTTCAATTTTTTTTAATTTTTGCATCAAAATAGCACCTCACGCAAGGCTCACTCCAATTCCTCCACTAGTGGGAATGAGATCAATTATTTGCAAACAAATAGGAATGATCATTAATCAAGTTTTTATTCAACCAAGAATCAGTAGCTAAATTTCCTTACTCAACTAAGAAAACTTGAGTTCTTCTAGTGGATTTGTGCAGCCTACCTCTTTTTGTCTCCATTCACCTCTTCTTTTTCCTTCTGCACCAATGTTGTCACTCCTTTTTCTTTTTTGTTTCCCTTATGTTTTCTCATTTCTTCTACTATTTTTTTTCTTTGAGGATAGGGTTTTGAATTATTGGGATTGTTCATATGGGAGGAGTGTTTTACTTCAACTAAAACTTTAGTTATTTATCTTCTAGGACTAGGATAATCCTATAATAAATCTGATGTTTCTATTACTAATTTTTAAGGTCTCAATTATTAATTCCTAGTAATGATATAATATTAGTTTAAGAAAATTATAGGTTATTTTTTTCTAAAAGTTGAAATATCTAATATATATTTATCTATATAAATATTTATAACTTTAAGTAGTAATCGCACTATTTAACCAAGAGATAAATCTAGTGTTAAATATATATACATATATAAACACACATATTTTACATCTTCTAACTAATATAAAAAATAAGTAAAAATAAAAGAAATTAAAAATAAACAAAAGATAACATAATTAGTTAAATAAGAAAGAAATTCTAGGGCATTACATCCCACTCCCCTTAAAGGAATTTGGTCCCCAAATTATTACCTAAGTTAGCGAAAAGTTCTAGATGATATTTTCACATTTCATCCTCATTTTCCCATATTTATTCCTCTATTTTGTGGTTCCTCTAGAGAATCTTTACTATTGGAATCTCTCTAATACACAGCTTTTGTACTTTTTGATCTAAAATTTGGATTGGTCTCTCTTTGTTCATCAAATCTTTTTAAAGTGGCAAATCCTCATACTTAATGATATGCGAGGGGTTTGGGTGATACTTCTTTAGTTTTTACACATGAAAGACATTGTATGTCCCTATAAAGTTCAGCAGTAAGTGAATTTGATAGGCTACCGCACCGATATCTTATAAGTTATCCTAACATGCATTTTCTAAACATACTAAAATACAAAATTAATTAAATAATTCAAATAAACTAACAGGAATTTCTAAACATACTAACACACAAAAATAATTAAATAATTTCAATAAACCAACAGGCATTTCTAAACATTTCTAGACATTTAATTTCTAAACCAACATGCATTTCTACAGAAGTAATTACTTAAAACCAAAATACATTTATAAACAATTAAATTATAAACCAACATGCATTTCCACACAACTAATTATTGGAAACCAAAACACATTTCTAAACAATTAATTTCCAAATCAACATGCATGTCTACACAAAGTAATTATTGGAAGATAAACTACATTTCTTTACAATTAATTTCTAATCCAACATGCATTTCTACACAATTATAATTAAAGAAATAAAGATATAAAAAAAATTAAGGAGTCTAATAGGGACATGTGACAGTGCATGCAGTGGGAGGCATGCGAGCAACAACACCAGCACCATTAAGCAGGAGTGCTATGTATGAATTAAAACTAAACTAAAACAAATCAAACAAAAAAATCACACACTTGTTTTATTCAAACAAAAATCAATTATGTATGAATTAAAACTAAACAAACAAACAAAAAAAGTGTAGTTATTAGGATTTCTACCAGGATATAGAAGTCTAGGATTATGATATCATTAATTGAATGATTGGATTACATAATTTTCTCCTTTTGAAATTAATAACAAATTATTAATCTTGAGACTTATGCAATTACAAAGTTCTTCTGAATTATCTAGTATCAAATCCCTAATTTATTCAATTCACTATGTTCCTATGTGAATTAATTAAATTATGGATAAAGTTGTACCACTCAAATAACTCCGTATGGTAAGCAGGTATATTCCTATCCTACGCACAAATTAATTAATTTATCAATTTGAACAATTAATCCTCGTGTCTTCTATTGTCAATCAATCCCTAGATTTTCTTTTCCAAGACTCATGTAGGATTTAAAGGTGCCCTTGACTGTTGATCAAACAATCAAACAGAAAAAGCACATAATAGAAGAAATAACTTTAAGCACTACTAATTTCACGAAAGAAAATCATGCATCAATTTATTCAAAAGAATCAGTCATAATCCTAGAGTAATGAATTAGCACATGATTAAATTGTCAAACAAAACATGAATAAAATGAAACATCATTTCAAATCCAAAATTAAAAATAAAATAAAAGGGAGAAAAAGAAACTCTATTCCTAGACGAATCTGATCTCCACTTTGTCCTCCTTTGAATCTTGAATTCTCGCGATACTTTTAATCTCCAAAAAAAATCCAAATCTAGTCCCCTAACTAAGTGTCTAAAAGGCCTATTTATAATTGATTACAAATGTCTTTTAATTAGAATAGAACTCAAATAAATAAAGACATTTCTTTCTATCTTGGATTAGATCATGAGGTATCATCCAATTTGCATTCCCACTAACTTGTATCATTTTGTCTCTTATTTTTAATTTCTCCACTTATATTCCTGCAATTACAAACTTTCATCAATTAGAAAGAGAATTATAAGTTTTTAACAAAAAACTTATTTGCTAAGTCATAAATATGATATTAAAATTAATACTAATAGGGACTTAACAAACACCTTCGAACTTAATGCGTTGCTCATCCACAAGCAACACTAAGAAAAAACTCAAAGATACTCTAAGAAAAACATATCAATACTAAAATGCATTTACAAAAACATCACTTTTTTTTGGTACTCTCAGAACTATTTCACAGTTATGCTCGTAGTCAACCACAATTATGATCTAATTTCACTATGCATAAATAAGCAAATGCAATGTTCAAATGAATCCCCCATGTATGTGTGTGATTTCTCTACAATTAGTTACAAGCAATTCTGATTAATTTATGTACAACTACAAGATTATATTCTAATACTCCATAGGTTTGCTTTTCATCTCTATTTTCACTAATATAAAATACATGTAATAAAGGATCATTTAGGACTTTCATAGCTTGTATTGTAGGCTTGGGTAAAGGTAGGAGAGATATGGATAATAGTGACTTAATACCCACAGTACTTGTTCACCATTTTTGAGAATTCTTTTTTTTTGGCTTTTTTTTGAGGGGGAGAGGGGTGCTCATGCCACTATGCACTTTTTTTTAATTTCTTTTTTTCATTTTTTTGGGGGGAAGAAAATTGGACTCATGGGCACTACAATATTTGTTCCGATCTTCGTAGGAGCTTCAAATAAATCTAATAAGTAATTGTGGAATTTATTCGGCGGGATCATATGAATAGGTTGGCTATTGAGTTACTTGTCAAATAAAAAGGATACTTTAAAAATAGGCTTACCAGGGCACCCTAGGAATGTAATATCATTTGGGAGGCTTGAAAGGCTCAAAGGGGGTCAAAAATGGCCTAAGTCATTTATTTCCATTATTTGAGTATTTTCTAAGATTTCGCCTTGATAGGGAATCAAACAAATTCTAGAGTTTAAAGTATTATCTATGTTACTCATGCATAAATGTCTTCTAAATTAAATCAATAACTAAAAGTGAGAATGTGAGTGCTCAAAAATAGGAGATGTTATCCTAGCATTACTTCTACTCAAAGTGCACAATTCTACCATCACACAATTATAATTTTCCATAAGACACAAAATTAAAAGAGTGATATCTTCATTGATTCAAGAAGATTAATTTTAGTATGTGCATGATTTTGACTCAATTACTAAGCCCCAATCATAAGCAAAATATCAGACAATAACAGAAAACAAAGGACTAAGAATTGACTTGCAGAGCATCCCCCCAAACATGAGAGTTACTTTGCGCTCAAAGTACTAATATTATCATGACAGAGAAAGCAAGAAAATAAGAGACACCAATATGAGTTAAAATAAAAATAAAAGTAAAGAAAAGAAAGCAAATACGCCCTAATCAATCAACAGTGTCATCATCTTTCTCAATCTCCAGAGGTGGAATTGCAATAGCAATGTAAAGATGTGGTGGTGGTGAGAATTAACTCCAAATAAAATTACTCTCAAAAATACCTAAAGAAAATTAAGAAATTTCAATCAATAAATCAATATCCAAAAATTTAATTCAATTGGCATCCAAATATCCACTACTTCACCTTAATAATAAATCAATTATTTATTGCATAATCTCAAATAAACAGCCACTAAATTTAAATTATTCAACAAATAATCTAACTAATTCCAATCTCTCAAATCTATAAAATAGGCCCTTATGAATTATAAATACCTAAAAATTTAAATCAATTTAAAATACTAATATATATGTAAAATATGCTAAAGATGGATTGATAAGGATGGTGGGGTAGATGGGTTTGTTTGAGAAAATAAAAAGTGAATAAAGGACTAGAGAAAAAAAAAATAGAGAGAGAAAGAAAAGAAATAAAAAAAGGAAAAGAAAAAATATGGAAAAGAAAAAGAAGGAAGAGAGAGAGAGAGAGAGAGAGAGAGAGAGAGAGAGAGAGATTGGGGGGTGGGATTGGTGGCGGGTTGCTTGCTGCTTATGTTTTTTTGTTTGTTTCTTAAATAATTTTTTTTAATTAAAGAATGGTGTACTAGGGCACAAGAAATGCAATTCTGCCAAGGTGTCCAAAAAAGACACCTCGCTCACGAGGGAGCATGTGGCTTGCGCCCCCATATGCGAGCCACTATCCCGGGCGTGAAGCCATGGCGCAAATTTCTTGCGCCTCAGCACAAAAGCTACTGAATTTTTTTCTCTTTTTAATTTTTTTATTACAAAAATACAAAAAAAAACAAAAAAAATTAAAAGCAGCAGCAGCATCAATAACAAAAAATTACCCACACAAAAAAGAAATACTAAAAAAATGAAAAAGTAATTAAAAACTTGGATTACCTCCGAATAAGTGCTTGATTTATAGCCTTCAGCTTGACTTTTGAGCTTCACTTGATGTTGGTTAAAGTGGTTGTGGATTGTTGATAATCAAATCACTTTTCCAGTAGTGTTTAATTCTTTTCCTATTCGCCTTAAACCACTTTTTTGAACTAATTTCTTCCAACTCCATCATTCCATGTAGAAGGATTTCAATGGTGTGAAATGGCCCCAACTATAGTGATTTTAGTTTTCCTAATAACTACTTAAAATGGGAATTGTAGAATGGTTCCTATTCACTTAGCTCTAATTGGTCTTTCAAAGTTTCAGCCTCTCCTTTATATGACTTGGCTTTTTTATTTGCTACACTAACTGTAAAAAACTTGTCAATGTCCTCAGGAAAATCAAATACTTTAAACACATCAAAAGTTACCTTTTCATCTTAGACCCTCATGGTTAATTCACCTTTTTGCACATCTATGATAGTCCTAAGTGTGGCCAAGAATGGTCTCCTAGGGATTATTAGTATTTCTATATCCTCCTCCATGTCCAACACAATAAAATCTATAGGAAAAATAAATTTATCAACTTTTACCAATATATCTTCAATTATTCCCTTAGGATATGTGAATGTTCTATCCACAAGTTGCAAGGTTACACTAGCTGGCTTGATCTCTCCAAATCCAAGTCACTGGTAGATGGAATGTGAGATTAAATGTGTACTTACCCCCAAATCGCAAAATGCCTTTCCAAAAAAATTAGTATCAATTTTGCAAGGTAAGATAAAACTCTCGGGATCCTTGAGCTTTGGGGGTAATTTCTTTTGGATGATTGCTTGTATTCTTCTATGAGAGTCACTATTTCAAATTCACTCAAATGTCTTTTCTTAGATAAAATAACTTTCATGAATTTCACATAACCTGGCATTGTTCTAAGGCTTCAGAAAATGGAATATTTATGTGGAGTTTCTTGAAAACCTCCAAAAGTTGTTGAAATTACTTTCTCAACTTTTGCTTCTTAAGCCTCTAAGGAAAAGGTAGGGGTGGTTAAGTAGGATTAACTTCTTCAATTTTTTGCTTCTTGTCCTTTCTTTTCTCAACTAGTGATTCTTCTTCCAATTCCTCTGAAGATGGAGGGACCTTCTGAAATTCTTGCAACTCTCTACCATTCCTCAAAGAAATAGCATTGCAATGTTCTTTACCTTCTCATTTAGGATTTATCTCAATATCACTTGGCAAAGTTCCCTACTGTCTCATACTCAATGCACTAGCTAACTACCCTATATGTGTTTCTAATGCTCTAATTGAAGTTGATTAACACTGGAGCATTACATCAATTGTTGCCATATATTCATTATTCTTTACAATAAATCGCATGAACATCTCCTCTAAAGATGGTTTCTTTTTTTATTGCTGAAAGCCTAGTAGTAGAGGTTTAGGAGTTAAAGTTTGTCCTTGGTTATTGCTCCCTGAAAAATTAGGGTGTTGTCTCCATCCAAGATTATAAGTATTTAAGTATAGGTTATTTTGATTCTTGTTGAAGTTGGCAAAAAACTGCACTGATTCCAAAGTATGCGAGCACTGATCACTCTAGTGTATATCTCTGCAAATATCGCAAGTAATAAATTGGCTCTCTGCTGCTTGAACTTACTAAACTTGCTAGGTTATGATACTTGCAAGTATGTCTATCTTCTTTGTTAAAGCTTCTAACGGCACAATCAAAGATGTAGTAGCATTTACCTCATTAATTCCTACAACTTTCTTTGGTTGAGTTAATCTCTCAATCGACCACTGATAACTATTTGCCGCCATCTCTTCAAATAACTCAAATATATCCCCAATCTTCTTCCATATAAGTGTACCTCATGCAAAACAATCAATTATTCCTTTGGTTTGTATGGATAATCCATTATAGAATATCTGCACTTGAAGCCACTTTCTCAATCCATTATGAGGGCATTTTCTGAGCAACTCCTTATATCTTTCCTATGCTTCATAAAATGTTTCTTGATCAAATTGGACAAAGGAAGTAATTTCATTCCTCAACTTGACTATTCATGATGGTGTGAAAAACTTAGCCAAGAATCTTTGCTCTAAATGCTCCCAAGTAGTAATAGACCTCAATGGTAAGGATGCCAACCAACTCTTTGCTTTGTCCCTCAATGAGAATGAGAACAACCTCAATCGAATTGCATCATTAGAAACTCCATTATATTTGAAGGTGTCAAAATCTCCAAAAAGCTAGCTATATGAGCATTCAAATCTTTTGTTGGAGAAACCCCCGCCCCCCAATTGTACTGAATTCTGCATCATCTAAATGATGGCTGGCTTGATCTCAAAATTATTTACCTAAACAGCTAGTCTAGCGTTCCTGTGTGAAAGCCCTAAATCTACGAGCTAACATAATCTACCAAGAATCCATCTTCCTTTGCCATCATCATTTGCTCAAAATAAACAAAATAAATAAATAAATAAGTAAAAAAAGTTTAAACTAAAACTTGGCTCTTGGAATTAATATTAACAAAAATAAAATAATTTTCCTCCCCCGACAATGGTGCCAAAAACTTATAGGTTGTGCAAAAAAAAAAAAAAATAATGCAAATAAGCATGCAAGTGCACATGTCACAACAAGTAATAAAGTGATGAAAAGAGTATCGATCCCATGCGAAACTAAAATATTTGCTACTAATTACTAATTTGTCACAAACTTGTTTTATTGAAATAAAATCAATTATGTATGAATTAAACCTAAACTAATGAAAATAAAAAAATAAAAAAGGTGCACTGATTAGGATTTCTACCAAGATATAGAAGCCGAGGATTATGATTTCATCAATTGAATGACTTGATTACATAATCTTCTCCCTATGAAACAAATAAAAAATTATTAGTCACGAGTCTTATGCAATTATGAGGTTCTTTCAAATTATCCACAACCAAATCCCTATTTTATTCAATTCACTATAGTCCTATGTGAATTAACTAAATTATGGATAAAGTTGTTCTGCTCAAATAACTCCCTAGGGCAAGCAGGTATATTCCTATCCTACTCACGAATTAATTAATTCATCAATTTGAACAATTAATCCTAAGGTCTTCTATTGTCAATCAATCCCTAAATTTTCTTTTCCAAGACTCTTCTAGGATTTAAAACGCACTTGATTTTTTATCAGACAATCAAATAGAAAAAGCACATCATAGAAGAAATAACTTTAAGCACTAATAATTTCATGGGAGAAAATCACACATCAATTTGTTCAAAAGAATCTATCACAATCCTAGAGCAACGAATTAGTTCATGATTGAATTGTCAAACAAAATATGAATAAAACGAAACATTGTTTCAAATCCCAAATTAAAAATAAAACTTACACAAATCTGATTTCCACTTCGTCCTCCACTGAATCTCGAATTCTCACGATACTTCTAGTCTCCAAAATAAAAAATTCAAATCTGGTTCCCTAACCAAGTGCCTAAAAGGCCTATTTATAATTGATTACAAGAGCCTTCTAATTAGAATAGGAATCAAATAAATAATGATTCTTATGTCTATCTTTAATTAGATCATGAGGTGTCATCCAAACGGTATTCCCACCAACTTGTGTCAATTTGTCCCTTTTTTGTAGTTTCTCCACCTGTATTCCGACAATTCTGAACTTTCATCCATTAGCAAGGAAATTATAATTTTTTAACAAAAAAATTATTTGTCAAGTCCTAAATATGATATTAAAATTAATACTAATAAAGACTTAACAACCATTGAAAAATGTATTCCATCAGAAAATCCATTTGTCTTCACACCTTTTAGCGCCAAATCCTTCCAAATTTACACACAATTTGTCGACAGTTTTGTGATGGATTTTCGATGAATCGTATTCCCTTGTACATCTGCCTAAAATGCTTTGAAAATTTTCGACGAACGCATTCCGTCAGAAAATCAATATTTTTTTATAGCGTAAGTCATAGAACTAATGGTTGAATTAGCCACTGATACACATGAGTGAAAGGATTCCTAGTTATAGGTGTTGGTTCAAAGAACATTACATGATTCTATTTAGTGATATTAGTTCAAATCCATAGCTCAAAAGGGTATATTTAAGACGAGAACCTTCTAACAGAAACCTATTTATGATAATTCATAAATGCATAATCTAATTTAGACAGTTAACCGGGAGAAATAAGCTCAGTGCTTGTCTCCCAAAAGGACTCATCCCATGTAAATTCACAATTTTATTCTTCTCCAAATTTCAAGAATTTTTCCTTTGGAATGTGAGGGTCCCTTTTGGATTTATTTTTATTTCTATTTCTAGTTTCCAACATTCTCAAAAATTGAAAAAGTAGCTATAGGTTGATAATTGAAACTTCAAATGTGTTTACATATTTTTTGTCTTAAAATGATGATCAATATGTGTCCGAATGGAAATTTAGGTGGTTAATATTTTTAAGAACAAAAAAGACATGACATCATTTTTCCAAATACATATATGTATACTTTAATTATTTCAAAATGATTGTAGACACTAACTTATATGAATTAAATTTGAGTTCAGTTAATGTGATAATAGAAATGATAATTAACTCCAGTAAAAATAGAAATTGACAGTTTTTTAATTTTCAAATATGAGACAAAAATGAAAATGAAATTTGAAAAACGTAAATAAATAGGTCATGCACCACTCGTTCTTTACTTATTCTTTGTGAATTAAATTCAGAAAAAAGAAATTAAAATAGAAGAAAAATAATTCTAAAAAGCAATTCAAAAAGAATAATGGTTTTGGCGGCTGGTGCCTAGTTCCAATTATCTATATATAAGTCTGTACGCTGCGCGCCGGAACCGACATTCTTAAATCTTAATCTGGGAATTAACTACTTTCTTTTTATCAAATATTACAATCTTGGCACTGTTTGATTGGTGGAGAGCTGGTGAAAATTGTTCTTCGCCATGTCCAACACTTCAGCGAGCCTCGACAAATGGAGGTGCTATTTCATGACTGCAAATTCCGATATATTTGACGTTATTGAACATGCAGTCATGGTTGCCGCTTGTGATCGTCCGTCGGACTTCAAACTGAAGATGGATGGAATTGTTGAGATGATATTCACTTGCAAAGTTACCAAGAACTCTTTTTTTTTTCTGGATATTGTGACGACAAATCAAATATTGAATCGGCGGCTGATGGAGTGGAAGGAAAAATGGGATACGATGATGATTGTCAGTGCAGGATTAATGGGTCAGAGGCAAAAGAGAGCATGAATGTGCATAGCAGTAGAGATATTAATTATGATGATGATCATAGAGAGGTTGAGGAGATAAACGGGATTAATCAGGTTGCCGAACAAGAACTGATCACTGCCAATGAGATTGATCTGGAGGAGTACTCTGATCAGTTTGTTGACGAGGTCTGAAAAATTAAAAAGATTATTACCGACAGTCAAGAAGAGGTTATTTATTTTAGGAAAAATTGCAAATTTAGTCCACTAACTATACCCTCTTTCGGTTTTAGTCCATTTTAATCTGGGGTTAGCACATTTAGTCCATTGGCCCGTAATTTTTCGCACATTTGGTACAATTTTTTGCAACTTTGGTCCTTCGGGCTGATTAATTTGAAATTAAGCCCGCCAATCGTCATACCAGTAGTAATCAAGCTCCAATTTTGGGCGTTTTACGCTATTTGGGGCTACTAGAGCTTCCACAAGCTTGCACTTCTTATGCCCTTGGAACTATTTGGGGATAATCTAAGAAAGACTTAGAAAAAGAACCATGAATTTGAGAGAGTCTTTTATGAGTGAATACTCAAATTGTGTGTTTTAAACTCCTAGGAAGAGGGCTTAATTACAGGTGAGTTTTCCAAAAGTCTAATCCAACTAGTAGGAAAAGAGATAGATAATGGCTATCCTACGTAAGGAGTTATACTCCTGGATATGGATGAGTATTATCTATCCACTTCTTTTCAAAAGAAAAGTTCTAATCAAACAAAAACTGCAATTCTTTCCAAATTTAGATAAGTTTTTTATTCAAATAGGGATGTCTATTGGGCCAAGAGTCCAAAACTGACCCAATTCATAACATCTCCCACTTATGCATATTTGGCTCTATCTCATTGAGTCCATAATCTTTCTCGATCGCATGTCCTTTCTTTCATACAGGGAGTAAGGTGTGTAACCAAGCAAGAAGAAATCAAGTGAGGAGAGTTATATTAAGCCATCACCAAACTAATATAGCCCTACAACTCAAAACTTGCTATGTAACCCAAACTATGTGGTCATACTAGATCAAGCATCTCTAATCCCTCAATATCAAATAGAACATGCTTGACTCTTTCCACTATATATATATATATAAGCTCATGACTATGTCAAATTCTTTTAACTTAATCGGCTAGCCTATGAGCCATAAAACAAGAGTGCATTACCAACTTTAGCTCTTCCTCATCCACTCATGTCAATTCACTTGGTCTTGATGGCTTGGCCTAGTCATGCTCCGATAGATTGGATTAACCATGGCCATTGGAAGCATGCTAAAGTAACATTATTAATCTTACACTTCATAGCATGGTCCAAAATCCCAAAGGGTACAAGAAACAATATGAGCTCACACAATGATGAAGCAAGGACCCATTTAGTCACTTTCCTTAGAAGTCATCGCATAGCACATATAGTATGAACACATACTATGATGAAGCTCCCACTTAATTTTAGGCATATCAATCTCTTAACATCATAAAAACTTTGCTCCAATTATTATTCTAGTGCCTAACCTATGCAACACTAGATAATTATTTCAAAAATACCTACCAATATTTCACTTGCTTGGCTACAAACAGGTTTTTATGGAGTTGGACGTACTTCATAATCAATCAAATATGATCTCGTCTTAGCCTCCAAGCTAAGGCAACTTTAAGTTATGTTTTAATCTTCTTTTTTTTTTTTTCAAAATGTGAAGGTGAACATTTTTATACATCTCAATAATGCATACATGATCTGTAAGTCTCATCACACTGGCTATCAATGTGCTAGGGTAATTGCCGTGTGAGTGGGTCAATCAAAGCTAAGTGACATTCAAGTATATCATAGACCCTGTACACTAACATAAGAATGAAAAAGAACATTATAATTTCATTAATGAATAAAAAAATGTTCATACAAGCTAATAATCAAATCCTACAAAGTCTCATACTACTAACATGCCTTTGGAACATATCTCCACACAAAGGCTTGATAACTAGATCAGCAACCATATCACCAATAGGAATACGCTTGAGAACTACTTGTCCTTGCATAATATTATCTAAAATAAAGTGTATCTGGTATTTGTATAACTGGTCCTCCCATGGTACTTAGGGTCCTTAGCATATGCCAAAACAACTGTGTTATCACAGTAGATAACAACGGCATCATCACCATGCACTAAAATGCATAAACTTCAAAGAAATCTCCTTAACCAGATAACCTCTTATGCTGCTAATATATAAGCAACATATTCTGCTTCCAAGGTAGATAAAGAGATGCAAGGCTATTTCTTGCTACACCAAGTGATAGCAACACCTCCTAATAAAAATACATATCCCAATGTGGATTTGCATTCATCTCTGTCCACTAATCCATCAACACCACTATACCCAACATTCTTAAACTACCTCCATGGTAGCACAAAGTGAATCATTTATTTCTTTCAAATATCTAAGTATCTTTTTTATTGTTGCCCAATGGTCGGGTTTCAGATTACTTTGATATCTACTCACCATTGCATAAGTCGAGGTTGAGTACACATCATAGCATACATCAAACATCATACATCACTTTCATATGAAACCTTATCTATGCGTTTTCTTTCTTTCTGCCTTTGGACACATTTCTTTGCTAAGAGCACAACTTTTATCCATGTAAGTGTCTATTAGGTTAACATTGTGCATACAAAATCGTTCTATAATCCTTTTGATATAAATCTCTTGAGATAAACTTAATTGTCTCATAGAACGATCTCAGTGCATCCTAACACCAAATATGTATTTTGCTTCCCCCATGTCAATGGATGTGTTGCAATATGAGATAAAGAGAAGAAATATATTTTGAGAACTTTGAATTGCAAAGAATAAAATGAAAATGATCATATAAATAGAGAGAAAAATCCAAATTAAAACATGTTTTTTCTAAAATAAAAAGAAGAATTCATCCAGAGAACAAAACAACATCATACAACTGTAGAGAGAGAGAGAGAGAGAGAGAGAGAGAGAGAGAGGGAGAGAGAGAGAGTGCGGGAGAAATGAATAGAATTCACAAACAAATAAAACAAAACACAGCACACACATATAAGATACAATAACATTTCTACACAAGAAAATTAATTTTCTTCTAGCCGGCTAACTAAGTTGAACCCATCAAAAACCCAAACAAAAAAAACAAAACAATATACAATTAACAAAGTGCAAGAACAACTCCACGATGTAAAGGGCCATCCAAACGGCATCATTTTTAAAAAAGTGAAAAAAAATTTAAAAAATATAATGAACCACACGCCTTGGACATAAAAAACACGTGCACTCATGTTTATATAATATAGTAATATATGGAATATAAAAAACACATGCATTCATGCTTATATAATATAGTAATATATAGAATATATTCCCATAAAAACATCTTGTAGTTTTTTTAACTCAAAATCTTAGTTCCATTAGTTAATATAATTGAAATATATAAGATTTTTTATTTTCTACTTTTAATTATATTTTTATAGATAATTGGTTATATATTAAAATTTATTTAATATTAACATATGCTCACAACATATTTACAGTAGAATGTTACTTATACCATTAAAAGAAAGGGCAAGAAAAGAAATCATTAATCACTATAAAACATAAAAAATTTATTTGTATAAGAAAGCGTAAATACGTACTTTATTATAGTTAGTAATAGAAATAGTTCATCTCTATTATCATAATAAATAATTTAATACTTAAAAATTAAAAGATTAGTTTTATTTTAAAAAAAAACATTATTCTAGCAGTAAATAATGCAAGTCGATAATAGAGTACAAACAAAAAGCAACGTATTAAAAGTTTGATACGTAACAATATCATAAGTATTTATATAATTTAATTTTGAATAATAATTTTGCTATGCATATTTATAGTTAATTCAATATTAATTTATTTAATAAGTGAATATTAAACTGTGGTATAAAATTAGTCAATGTCATGTAATGATATAAATAACTTGATTATATATGTATACATGATAGGCCAAATATATTTACCAATTTTATTTCAAGTTGAAGTTATTTATTTGTAAGAGTAACTCAAAATGATAAAAATAAATAAATAAAAATTCTTACTAAATATATTAATACAATTAAGAACTTACAAGTAAGACAAATAATATTATGAGATGTTTCCTTAAGCATAATATTTATATAAGATTGTTGTGGCATTAATTTATATACAATAATATTAAATTTAATTCTTTATTTCTATAATGTTGAAATTGAATTTTGGTATTTATTTATCAGTTAATTAGTCTTAAATCCCCAAACTCAATTCTACCTTTGTGTTCAATCCCTATATGTTTTTCTTTTTTTTTTTTTTTGGTG
>JACGDI010000003.1:533670-545296 GCA_014898725.1 Jacaranda copaia
AAATTTGTTTATGTTGCTTATCATTTTAATTAATATAATTGGTCTCATTTATTAGGAACTCTAATTTGACTATCATCTATTTAATTTCACTTGTTACAAATTTTAGAGAAAATTTCAATATAACATTTTTCATATAATCTACAAATGGGATATTTATTTTTATTATTAGTTGCCTACATATTTTGAAGAGACAAGAGAAAGTATAGATAGAACTCAATCATAGGTTTGTTAATGGGGACATCATCATGGTTTCTATTAAAAGAAATCTAAAGTTTAGTGCATTCTCTATGGCTATAATTTTAGTACTGTCATCATGGTTGAATTTAATCATTTTGATGTTCTAGGCACAGAATACCCCTAGAAATTTTGTAAATTAAATTCGAGAATACAATTTGCATTTTAATTTGTATGAAGGGGATAAAGTATTTTGATCATTTTTGTTATTAGTCAAACAAACTTAGCATCAAGTATGTTTAGTATTTTGTGCAAGTAATCTTGGCACAAAAATTCAAAATTTCAATATCTCAATCCATGGTTCAACTACTAGAACCTTGGATTAGTACTATCTATAAGTAATTATTTGTATCAAAATACAAACTTTTGGTACTTCTAATTATGTTTGTAGTACCTAAATCTTAATTATATATGTTGGAATGTTTTACATCTTTCTATTTATATTTATTTTTAGTTATGCACTTGCTGATTGTATGTGCTATATTTTGTAGGATAAAAAATAAGAAAGTTATTGTCCCGATTGATGTTGGATTTGTATCAAGCACATATTGATGCAAAAAATTTAACTAATGAGTATGGTTTATTGTGTTTTAAGGTAGAATGATGATGTTCGAATGGTTATTATTCCAATGAATTTAGTTTTTTGTACATGGATAGTAAGGTGAATACTTTAGTATTTCAGGCATTCCTGCTGATGATAACATTTATTATTTGAGCATTTGGATGATCAGAATAGATGGTGTTTATAATTTATGACGCAATTTGGAAATTTATTTATATAGATACTAGTAATGATATATATGTCACAATTGGTCAAAATGCAGTATATTTTAAGATCTATATGGTATCCATATTTATGTAACTAGTGTTGAAATTAGAAAAAAAAAAAATTGATACCAGGTATAAAGAAACACAAATACAAAAGTAAGCACGAAAACATGCTAAATAAGAGCAAACGAGGCGAATTTAATACAAAACTTGAACAATTAAGTTAAAATACTAAAAAATCAATGATTTTTTCTTGATTAACAATATCAGTCTTAGTACATAAGAAACTAAGTTGAATTCGTCTTAATCTGGCAATTGCATGATTATCAAACCATGATTTCTTAATACTGATATTGTCATGAGAGATTTACTGTTTTTTTATGGTGGTGTCAAAATAACATATTTACCTCATACGCCAATGGTTTACACTAATATGAATGAAAACACAAGTGGAATTTGTGTTTCCAACCATTTGCACACATACTATTAAAACCATTACCTAATGAAAGTGTGATTATAGTGTATTAGAGGTCTTATGTGTTGTTTCACTCATCGAATTGGCAATTTAGGCCAAAGGAAAAGCAAGTACAAAATAGGCCAAACAAGTACAAAATAAAAAAATCAATACAAAACTACAAAAAATAAGTATAAAATTAGTGAAGATTGATATCTTTTTGATGATTTACAGTATCATTCTTAGTATATAAAAGATTAAATTGAACTTGTCATAATCTAGTCATTGCATGATTGTTAAACCATGATTTATTAGTCTTAGAACCGATATGAGTGATTCAATAACTTTCAATGGTGGTATCGAAAGGATACATTTACATCATAATCCAATAGTTTACACTAGTATGAATAAAAATACAAGTGATTGGATATGGTTATTTGTGTTCCCAACCATTTACACATGTATTATCACAATCATCACTTGACAAAAATATGGTTTTAATGTATTGGAGGTTTTATGTGTTGTTACACCCGTCGAATTGACATAAATTCAACCAAAGAAAAAACAAGTACAAAAGCGCGCCAAATAAGTACAGTACAAGGCAAATTTAATACAAACCTACAAAGATGAAGTATAAAATTCATAGAAATTTTTTTTTTTTTTGACGATTTGTAGTGTCATTCTTAATACATAAGAGATTAAGTTGAAATTATCATAATCTAGCCATTGCATGATTACCAAACAATGATTTATTAGTCATAAGACTGATATAGTCATGAGAGGTTCATTAGCTTTGTATGGTGGTGTCGAAAGGATATATTTACCCCATATACCAATGCTTTATACCAGTTTGAATGAGAACACAAGTGGTTAGATGTAGTTATTTGTATTCCCTACAATTTGCATACTCACTATCATGATCATTATTTCACAAAAAAAATGATTTTCATGTATTAGAAGATCTTATGTGCTATTTTACTCATCGAATTGACCAAACAAGTATGAAACAAGGTGAATTTAGTACAAAACTACAAAGATGAAGTACAAAATCTGCAAAATCAGTAGTTTTTTGATGATTTTAGTACCATTCTTAGTATATAAGAGATTAAGTTAAATTTAACTCAATAAGCCATTGCATAATTATCAAGTCATGATTTATAAGTCTTAGGATTAATATAGTCATTAGATGTTCATTGGCTTTCGATAGTGGTGCCGAAAGGACATATTTACCTTATAAACCAATAGTTTACCATAGTATAAATGAGAATACAAGTGGTTGTATGTGCGTATTTGTGTTCCCAACTATGTGCACATGTGCTCTCACAACTATTTCTTGAAGAAAACATAATTTTATTGCATTAGAAGATTATGTGTCATTTCACTCATTGAATTGAGGAAAATCAATCATAGAAAAAGCAAGTACAAAAACACACCACATAGGTATAGAACAAGGAGAATTTAGTAAAAAACTGCAAAGATGAAGTATAAAATTCATAAAAATCAATATTCTTTAAATGATTTGCAGTATTATTCTTAGCACAACAGAGATTAAGTTAAATTTAACTAAATAAAGCATTGCATGATTATCAAATCATGATTTATTCGTCTTAGGACTAATATAGTCATAGACTTTCACTAGGTTTTGATGATGGTGCTAGAAGGATATATTTACCTCATATACCAATAGTTTACACTAGTATGAATGAGAAAACAAGTGATTAGATGTGGATACTTGTGTTCCTAGGCCTAATAATTGGGTACCCACGGGTAACTCAATGGCGGGTAACAATAGGTTAGGTAAATTTACCTATTTTTTATTGGGTACGAGATAGGGGACCCATTACCATCTTCACAAGTAATAGGTAACCCATAGGTATTTGCAACTTTGTTTTTTAATATTTAAAGATAAATTAATATCCAACTTATAACTTACATGATAGTACTCAAATATTAACTAAATAAAACTTTAAAAAATAAAAGCCTATAAATTTCAAACATTAAATTGAACAAATACCAAAAGCATATTAATATATTCCAGTTTAAAACTTACATCTTAAGTATTCAAAATCTACCAAATTTAAAGTATATCACATTCAAAAGTTGAAACTTAAATTCCATTACATGGCAAAAATTTTTGAATTGAAAGTATAAATACTAATCAAACATTATTGTCCATGTGGAAGAAGACATTGCATCCATGGAAATATGCACAACAAGTTGTTCATCACTTGGCTCATCATCACCTACAAAAGAATATATGCTCAATAACAACTATTTAAAAATAAATAGGTAATATTGCAAAATAAGGGGCTTTTTGTTATTTAGGTTTTATTTTAGGATATAATTTTAATTTAATTTGTTATAAATATTTATATGTAAATATATATTATATATAAAAAAAATTATAAATACAAGTTATCACGGGTACCCACAAGCTGAGCCAAAAAGTGATGGGTAAATTGGGTACGAGTAAAATTAGCCGAAATTTTTTGGATTGGAAAAATAAGGTCCATTACACGTATTTTTTTAGTACCCACGGGTATCCATGGGTATAGGTTAAACACTGCCAGGTCTATGTGTTCCTAACTATTTACACACGTACTATCACAACTATTACTTCAAGAAAACATCTATTAGAGGGTCTTAGGTATTGTTTCACCCATCAAATTGCGATAAGTTTGGCTAAAAGAAAAGCAAGTAAAAAAGCACGCAAAATAGGTACAAACAAGGAAAAAAATACAAAGATCTAGCATAAAAATTCTAAACATCAATATGTTTTAGTTTATTTGCATTATCATTCTTCATACATAAGAAATTAAGTAGAATTTAACTAGATAAGCCCTTACATTATTGTCAAACCATGATTTATTAGTCCTATGACTGATATAGTTATGAGAGGTTCATTGGCTTCTGATAGGGGTGCCAGATGGATACATTTACCTCATACATCAATAGTTTACACTAGTATGAATGAGAATACAAGTAGTTAGATGTGGTTATTTGTATTCCCAACAATTTGCACATGTATTATCATGACTATTATTTGAAGAAAATATGATTTTATTGTATTAATAGGTCATTTGTGTTGTTTCACACATCAAATAGAGGTAAATTTGGCAAAAGAAAAGCAAGTACAAAAACACGCCAAATAGGTTTATAACAACGCAAATTCAATACAATAATGTAAAGATCCAATATAAAAACCTAAAAAAAGGGTATATTTTGTTGATTTGCAGTATCATTCTCAATATATAAGAAATTAAGTTAAATTTAACTAAATAAGCAACTACGTGATTATCGAACCATGATTTATTAGTCCTAGAACTAATATAGTTATTAGAGGTTCATTGGCTTTCAATGGTGGTACTAGAAGGATACATTTACTTCACATACCAATGGTTTATACTAATATGAATGAGAACATAAGTGGTTGTATGGGTATTTATGTTCCCAACCATTTGCACATGTACTATCATGATTATAACTTGAAGAAAACATAATTTTATTTTATTAGAGGGTTTTATGTGTTGTTTCATGCATCGAATAGAGGTAAATTTGGAAAGAAAAAAAAAGCAAGTACAAAGCACACCAAGTAAGTAATAGAGCAGGGCAAACTTGGCACAAAAATGCAAAGATCTAGTATAAAAATCCAAAAAAAAAATTTATATTTTTTTATCAATTTATAGTATCATTTTTAGTACATAAGAAATTAAGTTGAATTAACTAAATAGGCTATTGCATGATTATCAAACCATATTGTATTAGTCATTGAACTGATGTAGTCATTAGAGGTTTATTATCTTTCGATGGTGTTGTTGGAAGGATACATTTACCTCATATACCAATGGTTTACACTAGTATGAATAAAATGCACATAGTTGGATGTGGAAATTTGTGTTCACAATCATTTACACACATACTATCATGACCATTACTTGAAGAAATATGATTTTATTATATTAGAGGGCCTTATGTGTTGTTTCCCACATCGAATCGAGGTAAATTCAATCAAAGAAAAAACAAGGGTCAAAGCACACCAAATAAGTGTAGAACAAAGTAAATTCCATATTGTCGATTTGTAGTATCTGTTTTAGTATATAAGAGATTAAGTTGAATTTGACTAGGTCAGCCATTGTATGATTATCAAACCATAATTTATTAGTCTTAGGACTAATATAGTCATCAGAGGTTCATTAGCTTTTGATGGTGGTGTCGAAAGGATACGTTTACCTAATACAATGATATTTTACACTAGTATGACAAATAGTTGGATGTGGGTATTTGTGTTTCCAACCATTTACACACGTACTATCACGAATATTACTTGAGAAAAATATGATTTTATTGTATTAAAGGATCTTCTATATTATTTCACACATCAAATTAAAGTAAATTCAGTCAAAGAAAAAGTAAGTAAAAAGCAAGCCAAATAAGTCTAGAACAAGACAAATTCTATACAAAAATGCAAAGATGCAATATAAAAATCCCAAATATCGGCATTTTTTTGTTGATTTGCAGTATCATTCATTGTACATAAGAGATTAAGTTAAATTTAGCTAGACAAGCCATTGTATGATTATCAAACAATGATTTATTTGTCATAGGACTGATATAGTCATGAGAGGTGCATTAATTTTTGATGGTGGTGCTAGAAGGATGCATTTACCTCATAACAATGTTATTTCCTTAGAATATGGTATTTAACATGAAAGCAAAAACAACTAATAATTGTGCAAAGGCTGCAATGCTAGTGTTGTAAACATATTTCTCAACGTGCTATTAAGAGGAACTAGCATTTGGAGATTATTGGAGATATTAAGGGCAAAGGAATTTCCTTTTTTCGGTGTGCCATGATTTGGCTTCTTATATTGGGACTTGCTTATACCATTTGACAAGTGAGTATAAATATTCTCTTATGCTATAATGTTCATATAAAATAAAATACAACTTTTTGGCTTTGAAGTACACGCATATAAAAATCAAGTACATAAATGCAAATTTGAAGAATTTTAATCAAGCAATTGAGTATCAAATAACTAAAGTCAATAGAATTTCAGCATTGCTTTACAATATTTCAACAATTTAAAGCTTGATACTACTATATTTCCCTATAATATCTTAGTGTACAAATGCCCTGAAAAATCATATTGGGACTCATTTGTATAGGGCACCATCCTCCTCTATTTCATTCGTAAATAGGTGTTTATTGCAAATAAATAACAATCATAATAGTTGAAAATCAAATGTTGTAGTATCAATATGAAGTGTTGAAATGAATAAATCTAGTATTGAATATAGAAGAGCTAAGTATTGAATCGCATAAATAAAATATTCTGATAAAATAAATTGTATATAACTAATAATACAAAGAGGTACTACTAACATTAGGATAGGCAACATAAGGCTCCACCTCTTGCAAGATTTATGTTGTCATTTCATTCACCTTCACAAATACCTCACTAAATATTTCTCCAATCCCAAAAAGAACAAAATCTTTTGAGTGTTAGGGTGTATGTCATTTTTACCTCTAATACAGATGACAAATAGGAGTTTGGATGCCAATGTCATTGGTGCTCATTTGATTTACTTTCCCCTTCTCTTAATTTGAATAGAGTCCAACTGTTTATTGCAAAATTTTGGTATAAATTGGTCGGGCTTCTTGATGAAGAAACTATCACACTTGAGACATTTAATGCTCTCTTATAACTGCAATTTCCTTTGAGTTGCCCAATTTCTCATTGTTCTTCTCTTCTTCAAAACCAACTCTTGGATGTAGTCCAAAGCAACTACTTGCACCTCCTCTATGGCATGATTTCTTATTGTTTTGCCGAAATAGTAAAGAGAGAAGAGAAGCGATGGAAAAGGACTCTTTTTCACATCATTATATTCTTAGATATCGAATAAAAAAAAGGAGGAGAATCCACGTTTTGGTGCGAATAGAGCATAGACCAAAGAAAGAGGGATGAGTAGAGATATGTAGAAGAAAACTAACTTCTCAACAAATAATAAAAAAAAAACAACTAAAATGAGTGCATTTTTGTCAATGTAAGTGGCTAGAGAGCGAACTCAAGAAATAAATTTGAGATGGAGAATTAAAACTACAAAATTAATGGATGGGGATTAATTCACAGTGAATGAGTTTTGGTGCTTTTAAATAAGATGTCCTTTATTTATTTTGTATTCAACTAAAGATTAACATATTAAGTAAAGTTCACATTAAGTAGAGTTTTTGGTCAAATTAATTGAGAAATGAGCAAAGTATTTCATATAGACATTTAATTAAGAAATAAGTGAAGTATTTAATTTTCTTTTCTGTTTACATGTATACACTTGGAGATCAATTGAATTTGAATCCCGACAGCATGCATATAAATGTAAAAATGACACCATTCAATCAATTAGACAATGATAAGTGTTTCATAGTTTATAATAACATAAGGCTACAATCAAATTAATTTTGTTAAATATTTTTATCTATTAATATTAATCATTTAATTGGGAGTTATTTGAATATCCTATTAATAGAAGGAAATAATTAATACAATTGCATCTGAGACTTCTCCAAAATATGCAACTTTAGCACGGAAAGCGCATTTTACTCCCACTACTCCTCATACGGCGCCTTTACATATCGGTACAGTTTTAGCCTAGCCCAATCCTCCACCCGCCTTAAACCCTTAACTGCGCCTGAACCATCCCAAAATTCTAGACACAGAAGAAATTCTAATGATCAATCCCATAATAATTATTCAGTAAAATGTCATCTTTGATACTGAAAAGAGCATGCAATAACAAATCACTCCAAAATCCCATCCTCAAAATCAATTTATTCAACCGTTTATTGTCTTCTTTATCTGAACCTCATTTTCACAATTCTCCTATTCCCGTTCACGGTCAGTCAGTTTCAGCTTCTGGTTATGCATTTTTCGCCAAGAAAAATAATGGGTTCTCTTCGTATTTTCATGAAAATTGGAAGGTTCGATTTGCGCGCTTTTTGAGTTCGCAGGCTGCTGTTGAGGCATCCACTTCAGATGGGCTGACAGTAGAAGGCATCATTGCAAATAATTGGGTTATTTATTATGAAAATGAGAGTGATTGGAAGAGCCATGCCTCTGCCATTGCTCAGTCCATTCACCTTATCAAGAATCGCCTTAGAGTACGTGTTGATCTGGACAGCTTCTTGTATAGTTGGATTTCATTGATTGACATTTCGTAAATTTGAGCCTGAATAAAATGTTAATCTTCTGGAATGGCAAAATGTTGCATTAACTTAGTGATTTTTCTTTCTCTCTTAATCTTAACAAGAAAAGCTAATTCGAAACTGATGCTTTCGGGAGAGTCTTATTGATATGAGCTTTCATTTACATTTGGACATTTTTCTAATTATTAAAAGTACATCCAATTGGATGCAGTTGAAAAATAAGGTATGAGTTTTACTATCCAAATAGTTGTAATTTCAAATTGCTACTGCATAATCGTGGTAAAAGCTTTCTCTTTGCTAGTTTATGACGGCTGAAAATGAGACACAACCGCTATTAAAGTGTTTTAAGGTATTGACATAGCTGTATAGTATTAAAGTGTTTTTAAGTTATTGATATCGCTGTATATTATTGATTTTGTATGATGTGAAAGTTCATTATCTCTTTGTTTCTGAGTGACAGTGGAAAAAGCTAATAACTAGACTGGAGATTTTATCAGAACAGTTGGATAGGCCAGACCTATGGGATGATCCTGCACGTGCAGGAAAGATAAGCCGTGAGCATGGTTCACTCATGGGCAAAATGAAAGAGGTCAATGCTTTTGAGCGAGAACTGTTTGAACATATTGATATGATAAAGCTTGCTCGTGAAGAGAATGATGCAAAATTGGAATCGGTGAGCCTCAATTTTTCTCTTTATAGGCACGTAATCCTATATTTAAGTGCTTTACATTACTTCTACTCTAGAAGAGGATAATGCAGTTCTATGATTTTGACTTCTGCTAATTGCATTAATGCACCTCTTTCCCCTTCCTTAGGTAGAATCTGTGTGCTAAACTGTCTTATGAAATGATTGGTAGTATGGAATTGTGCTATCCCAAGTGATGAGGGTTATGTTTAATAAAATGCCAAAAAGTGAGGACTGTAATAGCACGTAAATAGAGTTGTGATCTTTAGAGATACATGCTTGAAGTGAGTATGTTGTAAAATTACTGTAGGATTAAATATTTAAGTTTTATGTTTTTTGGGAACTTACTCTTACACTATGTTTGGTACTTGGATTTTAGTGAAGCAAACACTGAGGACTATAATTTTCCTAACTTCAAATGGTACTTTGCGTTTTATCTTTTGATACTTCTGCATTTCCTTTGGCTCTCCTCACAATTATTGAAGTTCCAAAGTCCAAACATAGCATTAGGAATGAGCAATGACATAAATATGATTCATTTCTTCAATTGCAAACTAATGTCTGGTAAAGATGTGATCTATAGATCTTTGATCAGTAATTTTGTGGAGCTTGTATGGTTTACTTATGCTTGTGGTGGGTTGTCTCCTCAAAGGAAAATTCTGAAAGAAGCAAGAAGTACATTCTTATCCACCTTTTTGTGAAGGAATGCACTCAAGAATAGGACATTGGTGAATATGATATCTTTTTCCTTAATGTTATTCTGGTTATGGGAATTAAATTCTCAAGAATTTGAAGTTCTAAAGAATTGGAATTCTTTGGAGTTATAATTCAAAGAACTTGAAACATATTTATCTTTTTCCGTACAGATATACTATAGAAATGAAGTACACATTTCCAAAGACAATAGCAATCCAGTTAAGCATATTATTGGTTACAAACCATCACCTCTTCTATTTAAGAACACCAGTTTGCACTGCCAGACAACTACATTTTGTAATTTTCACATATCATGAACTGCTCAGAGTATTATTTATTACATGTCTGAACTCTTTTTACTTAATAATAATACTCAGTTTGTCGACTTAGTTTCAATGTTTATTTTTCTTCTAATTTAGGGAACTTATATCCAATTCTTACCTGTTTTGTTAAATAAACATAGTATGAATGAAGTAGACAGGATTAGTGTTCTGAGTTTCTTCAATGCAATTTTATGAAAAGATAAATGAATAATTGTGTGAATGAATGTTAGACTTGAATATTTAAACCCTGTCTTACATTAGTTTTAGACAAATGTATATTTGTATAGCATGAAAACAATTTGCCCTTTTTACCATTCTTAATATATGTTACTACAAATTTTCCTAGTATCCAATTTTGAGTGAGAGTTCCATTTGGTTCTTAATGCTTCAACTGCTGTGGTTGTTTGAAGCCACAGGATGAGATAGAGTGGAAGTTTTAAAGACCCAAAGGTCACCAAATGAGATGATATAGGCTTGAAGTTATGTTTCTGTACTGATAAAACAGAAGTTCTCTGTGCACTGATAATAGACAAGTCTTTGTTTGGTTCCTCTGGCAGCACGGCTGTTCCTTAATTAAATTCCTTTGCTACTTAAAGCTCTATAATTTTCATCAAAACCTATTCTTGTCAATGAAAAGTCCCACTCTAAGCACAAAGAAAAATCTCCTCCTGCCCTTTGGGGCTGCTTATGACATGAATATTGGAGAGGTGACTTAGCTTTCTTTAATGAGTATGCATTTCTAACCTATTCCATTATTCTTTTAATTGCAGGAATCACTGAAAGCTCTACTTACATTAAGAAGACACATCAAAGAAAAAGAGCTTGAAGCTTTGTTAACCGGGGAGCATGACTCTTGTTCTTGCTTCATAGAGGTGAAGTTATGCATAGAATTTTTATTCGACTTTAATAGATTACCATTTAATTGTTTTTTACATGCATCCTATTTGTGAAATTTTTGTTATTGTTTTTTTATTCTAAAAGCCTTGTCTTTTTGCATCTTGAAACCAAAATGGTTGATAACACTTGTACTAGTCACTATAGGTTCAAGCTGGAGCTGGTGGTACTGAGAGCATGGACTGGGCTTCAATGGTCATGCAGATGTATAAAAAGTGGGCTGAATCTCGTGGCTTTGGGGTTACTGTAGTGGATGAAATGCCTGGGGAGATTGCAGGAATCAAGGTTCATGCTTAACTCCCTCCTTTTCCTAATTTGGATTGTTAACTTTTATCATAAAAAGTGTGTCCACACGCAATACGTCATCTGTG
>JACGDI010000003.1:545329-572313 GCA_014898725.1 Jacaranda copaia
CCCCCCCCCCCCCGCCCAAAACCCCAAAAAGAAAAACAACACACACACATTTCCCCTTATGCTATGTTTGGATTAAGGAATTCAATGAAAAAGAAGAAAAGGAAAATGCAAAAGATGCAAAAACTAGAACATAAAGTTGCATCATTTGAAGCATTAGAAAAATTTTCACTAGGATTTTCCTCGTTAAATTCCCAAGTCCAAACATAGGATTAATGTTAGCAATTGCTAGTTGATTGGTGTTATCCTTTTATGTGCCAATCACGTGAGAAAATAATCTACACAATTCTTTTACATGATAAATCTGGTGAAGTTGGGGTAGTGCTTATCTGACGTCTAATGATTTGTCTTCAGTTCAAAATAAACAGTGACACTCATGTGAACTTGAACTTCAGTTGAATCCCAATTTTCTTTATTTATTTCCTATTTTTTCTGTTCAATTTCATCTATTAGCGAGCCACAATCAAAGTTCATGGGGAGAGCGCATTCGGATACGCCAAAGCAGAAGTTGGTGCACATCGTTTAGTACGTATATCTCCATTTGACAGCAATAAGCGCAGGCATACATCATTTGCTTCTGTAGCCGTAATCCCAATTCTAGGTGATGAATTTTCCCATGTTCAAATCAACGAATCTGACCTTCGGATCGAGCGGTTTCGAGCAGGTGGGGCTGGGGGTCAGCACGTCAACACAACTGAGAGTGCTGTCCGGATCACTCATATTCCTACTGGAGTCACTGCCTCATGTCAAAACGAAAGGTATGGACCCCTCCATAGATTCACAAGAATGCACCATTTGGGTTTGAAGTTACAAATTTTTCTTCAACAAACAGGTCCCAGCATCAGAACAAGGCTTCTGCCATGGCTGTGCTTCAGTCCCGTTTGGACCAACTTGAAATTGAACGTCAAGCTCGGATAAATGCAGAGCACACACAGTCCCTCACTGACATAAATTTTGGCAGCCAAATACGGTCTTACGTGCTTCATGTATGCTTTTGAAACTATAGTTGTTGAAAATTCCTTCATAATGTTGTGATTCCACTGCCTCCCTGATTCTTTTTGTTAAATTGTTTGGCAGCCTTATAGAATGGTAAAGGATCATCGGACTGATTACGAGGTCTCTGATCCTGATTCTGTACTTCAAGGTGATCTCGATGGCTTTATCTTGAGCTTTCTGTCTGCCTCCTTGGACAAAAAGGAAGATGACGACCTATGAATGACCGCGCCAGCTTCATGGTTAACATGCCTACCGATGCTTGGAAAACTTAATTTATACTATTAATTGTTCTGGCTGGCAGGTGGGCCATAGGAAAAAATTGCTAGCATATATAGTCAATATCATGATAAACTTTCTTCCTCTAAGCGTGCCAGTATCCTGTAGGAAATTATTTGTTTGCACCATATGTTGCAATTTCTGTCAACAGGTAGTCCTCCAACAAATTTTGGTAGTTAAAACATTTGGAGTAAGAACCAATTTTAAAGTTGTTATATCACACGCAACATTTTCTTGCTTCATCTCGAGTTGGTATCCCATTGTCTTGCTTCTTCCATTTTATGCGGCAGAAATTCTTACAACTACGATAAATTAGAAGGCACATTTACAACCTTCAACTACAACACCACAAATTGAAAGTTGGCTCCAGAACAAAATTCATTACATTGAAAAGGAAGAACAAAAAACACTTTAACGCGTAAGGGGGGAATAGTGGAGCACAAGACGACAGGGGTAGGCAAAATTGATCGCATTACTATTACTAAGAAAAATGAATTCCAGCCTTATTAAATAAAGAAAGCAGGTGCATAAAATCTGCTTGAGTGAGCTTGGAAGATCTTTTTTCTTCAAAACCTCCTAATTTTAGTACACCCAAAACTTTGTCCTTAAAATCAGAGGCCTTTGTATCTCCATCATCCATCTCCATCTCCATCTCATCGTCATCTTTACCTTCATCAGCGTCCATGCTCATATCCCCAAGAGTGTCTCCTAAAGCAGATACGCACATGGCCATTTCTTTGTCATCTGAAAACCCTTCAGGTGTGAGCTGTAATGCTTGCAAGGTTTTATAGTTCTTCTCCAATAATGAAAGGACATTCTTTTGCCTAAATATAGAACCCAAAGTTTTGTTTTTCCGGTTGAAGCAAATTCGAACTAGGCCGTCCCACTCCTTAAAATTCACAGACGGAAGGGGCTTCCTTGGTTCAATTCTGACCACAGAAGAGTCAACCTTGGGAGGAGGCCTAAAATTGTTCCTTCCCACTTTCAGTAAGTGGTTCACCCGTGCCAACAGTTGAGTATTGACGGAAAGACGACCGTAAAGTGTATCACTGGGTTGAGCAACAAGCCTCATGGCAAATTCTCTTTGGAACATAATTACTGCACACCTGAATAATGGACGATGAGACAGCAATTTAAAAGTAAGGGGGGAAGAAATTTGATATGGGATGTTCGCAACGCATATATCAAAGTATGGAAGATCACATTTCAGAACATCTCCTTGTATGACCTGCAGAGGGAATATCGAAATAAATAATCAGCCTTTCAGCATTTTTGCAGCACTGTGCAGTACATATAACACAATGTGGAGGTCCAATACTAAAATTGTGCATGCACAACGTCAAAATAATTTGACAAAACAGATTAAACTCAGGTGTGTCGCCAATTATTTTCCCACGGCAAACAAGTTTAAGATCTATAAAGTCCATAAATTCCTGACTTTTGTTTTTATCTAATTTCCTTTTCTTCGTATTCCTCTTGCTTAAGAATTTTGCACAAGCTTATTCGCTGTACCACTCGGAAAACTACAAACAACAAACACCTAGATTCCCATCATTTCTAAACCCTCATACTCCAGCAGAACCAAATTTTAGCATGAGAAGTTTACCTCCCCAACAACTAATTATAACTTCAATGCTAACACCAAGACCTGGAACAAATTTGTCAGGTTTCTTCCATCCCAGTAATGAAAAAGGACATGTTAAATACTTAAAACTAATAAATTGTTATAATAAAAATAATCTCCAACAAAAACAATTGCATTCATTCAGAATAAAATTTGAACTTCTCATGATTACTTGTGTGAGTGTGACCGTCCTTTCCTACTTATCCTATTTCTATAAGGCCGCCGCCGTTGGCAATCGTATTAGGAGTTCAGAATTGATTTCAGAGGATCACACTTGGATTTCCGAAAAGTTATTTCGAATTAAGAAGTCCTTTTCCAATTCCAACCACAATTCAAACAGCACACAATTTGCCGAGGCATCATAACACACAATCAAATGAACTTTCAGCAAGAATAGGAAAAAACATTACTTACCCTCAATCGATTAGACAACGGTGTTCCTTGAAAACGGCGTTGCAACTCGAGCACCATACGTGGATCAAGCTCCACAGCAACGACGGATTTTCCAACTTCGAGAAGCTTCTTCGTGAGATTACCCGTACCAGGTCCAATCTCGAGGATGACGTCAGTAGGCTTTATGCCGGATTTCTGAATAATTGAATCGATTAAGAGTGGGTTTTTAAGTATGTGTTGGCCTTTCGACTTGTGAAAGGGAATTCCGCCCTGAAAATGAGGATTTGATGCGGCGCCGGCGCCTTTCTGCGTCTTCTCTTTCTTAATTTTGCCTCCCGCCATTGCAGTCACAACCTTAGTTTTGTTAGGGTTCGGTATGTTGAGGAATTTTAAAGGGGCTGGATGGCATGGTGGAGGACCTTGGGACCATACTTATGGTGTGACCACTAGGCCAAAACCAGAAGAATAAAATTACCACAAATCCTTTAAAATAAATTTTTTTATGTTAAATAAATTAATAAAAAATTCTATCCAATTTGAGAAAAACTCATCTCATTGTTTTTCGTCTTCATTTTAAAAATTCAGCAATTAATTTTTTTCATCAATAGCATTAGGATCTAAGAATTTTTTATTGAATTAGAGTTGTATTTTTTTTAATTTTTTTAATAATTCTTCATTTTAAATTAATAAATTATTTTTATGCTGCTTGAAAACGGGGCGAGGTCCTTTTGAAAAATAGTAAAGTGTTAGTTTATCTCCTCAGAAACATGTACAAAGAGATCCACTCTTCTGAAGAGTTCTTCCATTTTGAGAATTTATTCAAATAGTTTCTTATCCTTAATTTCTCTATGGGACTTAATATTTGCAAATTTTAGTCTTTATGGGTTTACTCACACCCATTAGAGTTTTTCTACCTCCCTTTGTGCACCTAGCTTGTCCTTTGGATTTTTGGCTCATTTACGTAATTAATTAATTTCAAGTTCATTTGTTATTTTTAGGCTATGCTTGGTTGCAATGACTAGATTAGGTGTTATAAGATTGAGATGGATATGTAAGATATATAATATGTGAATACCACCGTAATATTTTGTTTGATTACTAGTTTTAAAATTATGAATATTCCAAACAAAATAAATTTTTATTGCTTGATTGGTAAGTATTGACAATGTAGGATATGTTCAAATTTATTGAACTACCCTTATATTTTATTATAATGACTAAATTGCCCATATACTTTTAAAAACATAAGATGTATTTTACCTACAGCACCAACACCTTCCATCATAGAACTAAGTGGAGAAACCTACATTTGGAGAACCCAAAATGTGCTTTAAATAATTTTCTAGGCGCCATATTTAACCTCATGTATGCAGCAGCTTATACAATGACTTCCACTGCTCGGAATTAATAGTGCTTTACACCTGTCCGAGTAAAATTAAGCGAGAAAATTTTGGGCTTTTTTTTTTTTTATTTTTTATCTCCATACCTTAACTTCAATATATAAAAACAAAAATAAAAAATAAAAAATAAACAAAAAACGAAATCTGCAACAACGTGGTTATGGCACATAAGGATATTATTAAAATTGCATTACTTAGTTTTACTACAATTATATTATTTTTAAAAAATCTCGATGCTAGATGATCATTTACATTGTCTAACAAAAAAATTATCATAATTAGTAACTGAAACAATTGCCATTAATTTAATGTGTCAAATAAAAGTAACTACTATAATATAAATAAATAAACAAAAGACATATAGGATAACCTAATTATTCTCTTCATCGCACATCTCAATATCCAATCAATAAATAGGACCAACACTAAGTGGCCACCAAGCTCTTGCTTTGTATATATTTACACGAATTGCCACCCTATTATTTTCATCACGTATGTGATTGAGAGTTACGCTTTTTCTCTTGTGGCATGCCTCAGACTATGGTGATGGTTTTTCCTCAAGAACAACGAATACCAAAATCATGACTATCTATTACAGTCCATTCTTGTTCTTGTACCCGAAGTCATCCTTCATCTTCCATTGTTGCAAAGTATAACACAAAGTACTTCGATTTAGATATAATGAGTAGCAATAATTATCATCAAGAGCCAACTACAACCCATCGTATGAAAAATATCACTCAGAATATAATATAATTTTGGTTCTTTGAATGCCTCCATTTCAATGAACTAATAAAATTTTTTAAAGCTACATATCTATAGGCAATTTATTTTTGTAAAAATGTAGCACATGAAATGTGGAGGATCAACAATGGCGGCATTTCGATTTGCTTCAATTGATGTTATTAATGAGGTACGTGAAGTGTACAATATTGATAATGACTACACTCTTTATTAAATTGGGATGCTTGTAATGTCAAGATCTTGCCTAGAATCAAACACATGAAGTGCCAATGCATAATTATATAATGCCACACTAATTAAGAAGTGTGCAGGGTTGATAATAACTTGGAATGTTCACAGTTTAATTTGGAATTGTTCCATTTTGAATTGATTTGGATTGGATCAATTAATCAATTAGTTTGTAATGTCTATTTAGCAATTGTAGTTCGACTTTCTTCCTTAACAATTTAGAAGGAGTCGGAGTGAGCTTATAAGCTCCAACGAAACATCTTATAAGATGTTTAATAGCTTATGAGTTGATAAAAGTATTTCGTAATTTTTTTTTTTAAAAAAAGAGCTTATAAGATCCTAAAATAAAATGTTAGAAGCTTATAAGCTCTTTTTTAAAAAATAAGGAGACCCTAACTTATTTTTAACATTTTAACAAACTCTTTTATTTGTAATTATTTTAATTACAAAATTGGCATTATTAACATTTTATAAGCTCCAAGATCTTATTTTATTCGAACACTTTAACAACTTTTTTCTAAAAATAAGATGTAACATTTTATAAGCTCCAAAAATATCTTATAAGATGTAGGAACTTATAAGATGTTTTAAATAAATTTAGTCAAACACTCTCTTAATCAATATTGAGATTAATATTGTCCATATGAATTAAATTCTTTAAGAATATATAAACTATAAAGTATAAGCACATAATAATAATCCATAACAAATAAAATATGAATTATACAAATCAACACTAAAAATAAGAAAAAGCTCAAACAACAAAAATTAATTCGTAAAGACTCAAGTCAACATTAATAAATTCACAAAATTTCAAAAATTAACTTCTAGACAAGCAATTACAAAAGTTGCAACCTTAGATTTCAGTTATTTTGTCTATTTTATATGTTATTTCTATGTTATTTTATATTTAAATTATATTTTGTATATTAATAGTATACAAAAGTTCAGTTCAATATGAATTGAATTGGTTTCTAAAAGTGAAATTGATAACATAATCGAATAGATTGATTGGTTGAAGAAAAATCAAATCCAAACTAATTCAAAAAAAATCAGTTTTCATCGGTTTTGGTTTAGATTGGATTGAATGGTTGGTTTTGTTTAGTTTGAATTTGAACACCCATAAATATAACTACACTCAGCATTTACTTCAACTAATATTATTAATGAAGCAAGTGAAGTGCCATACCTATGACACTAAAGCCCAGTTTCCGTTATGTGATGAAGAAGGATAAGAGCCTAAATCCCATTTCATAACATGTATACACTTTATGATGACAACTCACTACTATACCAAATGACAAAGGGACGTGATCTCCAACCCATTTAGTGGGATGAAAATATAAGGATTTCATCTTTGTGGGATGATAGGTAAAATTATTTTTATATCCTCATTTTATTTTTCTAATGACCTCTTTAGCCCTCACTTTATCTCTCTCTGTCTCTCTCTCTCATTATCTTCACACTCCATTTTCAACAATCCTGCTAGACTGCAACCATGCTACTGCCATGTTGCCATTGCCTGTCACTAGAGGTTAGAGGTTTTTCCACCAATAGATACATGATGAATCAACGAGTGAAAGCCCTCAAGCAATTTTGTTTCTCTTTGTTTAGAATCTGATCAATTGGCCGCATAACACTACAGCACCGTCAGAGCACCATTGCCTCCAATCTCAACAATTTGGCCATGGGTTCTTCTAATTGAAGCCTTCAAAATGCCACAACCATGCTGGGAAGCTCTCTTCTCAATCAATTTCCAATTCTCACTACCTAAAACAACAAACTCAACACCACCATTGGAGCTTTGCCACTGCATTTAAATTTAGCAGTTTTAATGGTTGTTTAACATTGAAAATTATTATGGTTGTGATCCCTATGAGATTCAAAAAGTACTTGTGGAGTTATTTTCTTGTTCTCCGATCAAATTTCAAACATCATGTAATTAGGTTAAGTTTGGGTGTGTTTTTTTAGAACTAGACAAAGTTTTGGCCTTAACCTAATATATAGAATTAGTTTTTAGAATTTCAAATCAACCTAAATTCTTTAACTTCCTTCAATTGAGTCCTCTAACACTATTTCAAGCCTAAGGTATCTTAGTCAAATAATTAATTACCACAATATTGTAATCTATTCAAGTAAATAATCACTATAATTATCTAGTTTCATCATTCTATTCATTCCACTAAGTAAACCTAATTTATAAAATATGAAATTATCTTAATCCTATATTCCATGCCTCACTTCATCCCATTTATCAAAGTAAATAGGCCCTAAAGGGATGCTTGTAATGTCTAAAATTGGGTCAGAATTAGTCATGTGAAATGCCAATGCATATTATATTAATGTTATGCTAATCAAAACATACTCAGGATTGACAATGCTACACTCTGCATTTACTTTAAGTGATATTATTGTTCAAGTTCATGAAGTGTCATACTTAAAACACGAAAAGGATGCTTGTATGTCAAAATCTTGGCCAAAATCAAGTAATACCAATGCATAATCATATAGTATCACAATAATCAAGAAGTGTGTAAGGTCGACAATGGCTATATTTTGCATATTCCAACTGATATTATTATCAAGGCACGTGAAGTGTCATACATTTAATACTAAAAATATGCTTGTAATTTCAATTGTTATTATTACTATAGCATGACTATCACATAGTGTTGTTACCTCCTTGGTCCTATTTACCTATTTCACTTATAAATATATAACCCAACAATCACATAACTGACTCTTAATTTTTATTTTTATTTTATATCTTCTACATTTCAAATCAAATGGAAGATGATCCCCTTTTGGGAAAATTGCAAACTTGGTCCCTCAACTATTATCCATTTCGATTTCATTTTATTTTGTCATGGGATTAACACATTTGGTCCATTTTCTATAAAAGTTTTGCACATTTATTCAATATTTCGCAGATTCAGTCCATCAAGCTGATAAATTTACAATTGAGCCCCCAAAATGTACACCAGCGAAAACTACCTACAAAATGTACACATGTACCTAGCCCATGAGGCTCACATGATCTTATCTAGGAGAAGAACAAAATGAACAGCATAATTGTAAGTCCAAATGACTTAGTAAGCTATAAAACAACACAAATTGCACAATTATGTAGAGTAGCCACAAACTAAAATAGTAATTTAATATAGCAACAACGGATTGTAGGCAATAACAACCAGACTCATTCTGGTGGATGTATTATATGAGATTTTAGAGTAGAGCGGTCACAACTTCTAGAACCAGTTAGGAAATACAATAGCAGTAACTAAAATTGAATAAAGGATACAAGCAAGGAACATAAAACAAGATTAAATCACACTAAAGATGAAATCCATAATACCTTTACAAAACATGTTGTTGTTAGTTCTCATACCTTGTCTTTCTACTTTCAAAAACACATAAACCCTTATTCCTCCAGCCTGAGTGATCGGCTTAGATAATCACAAATAGATGGCATGGCCAGCTACACGCCCTATCCTGCTCGTAGACAATTGCCTCCAACTAGCTATGAGACAGGATAACAATAATAGGGTATTGACCGGACACCAGCCACCATCGGTCCATACTGCTTGATCATCTTTTGGTATCGATCCCATGGCCTACCCCCAAGGGTATTAGTCATATTCACTGATAACACAGAATGTATCCAACAATAATTCACAGTACAAATCAAAACGCCATGTTATCATCATTACAAATAAATCCAGCATCATATCAATTTCCAAGGAGACATGGCGATACAACATATCCTTCAAAATTACTTTTTAGCTTTCTCAACACAATCACCAATTTCAGATAAAGACATATCAAGCAAAATTAGCAAAAGTGCTTAGTGAGAAGGGATAATGTGGAGTACTATTTTCACAGGCAATTATTTACTTAAAACTTGTGCACATATGCAAAACTCAATATTTTTAGACAGGAATGAATCTCATGTGAGCATAGTTCAATATCCATTGAGGAAGAGACAAGAGGCGGAATCAAGGTTATCACAATAGCCAAGAGTCGATGAACAATATAGAATAACAGCAGCAACGATCGGTTTCAATACCAACAGAATCAAGTAATAAGGATACAATAACAACTACCTATGTTCTTTTCCCAACAATAAAAGCTAATGTAAGCTCACTTGACAACTCTTGTCAGATGTCGCCTTCTTGACTCTCTTTAATATTCATATCCTCATTACCTAATTCATTAAACAGGGTCTTAAAACCTGATTCCAACATTATCACATTACTTGTTAAGTTGTTATATGTTGCTATTCCTAAAAAAAATCTATGTAGGTCCCATTCATGTGGTTGACTTCTAAGGACGGGTTACTCTCAGCTATATATATATGACTTCATTATAGCTTATAGCATTAGTACGATAAATCACTTAACTTTCATGATCAAGTCCTAAAGTTGGCATATTGCTTCTAATCTTCCTCAATAACATCTATTTAGTCTACTTTATTTTATTTAAGTTGGTTCCAAATAGAATTCGACTGGAGTTTACAATTGGAGGTTTAATCATTCAAAAAAATCACATTCATGCTATTCAAGTCACGTTCTAATCTCAAGCTCAAGTCAACTCAACCCAAATTAAATTTTTTTGAGGTAAATTTAATATGATAAAATTGAATTTTACCTAATTGAATTAAATCTAGTTCAATTCAGGATTCAATTTCGACCGGACATGTTCAAGATAGAAAGCTGAAGATTCTACCTGTTGATCACTGTTGACCACCATCGGAGCATGTCTGCCACCACTTGGAGCTGCACCTAACTACGCCCAACCAAACTCCCAAGTCAATTTTCACTTCTGCTACCTCTCCACCAGTTAATTCGTCCAAAAATAGCAACCACGCCACCGCCTACTGCCACTTCTTTTTCTTCAAAATTCATCCACCTTCAACCTCCAATCTCCGAACCAAAGGTACTAGGATGTTTCTAGCAATGAGGGCTACAAAACTAACCTAATATTTCGAAGCTTCGACCAATAAACCAACAAACCCACTTCCACCATCCATCTCCTACCATCGGCCATCGAATTCTTTATTTTTCTTGGCCATTTTTAGAAAACATTAATATGGCCATATTCCTATTGAGGTAACAAACAAGATGGTTGGTTTAGATTTCAATTTTGAGCTGAAATAGAGCAAAACCATGTTGAGGTGAAGAAGGGTACGTTGATGAGAATTTGAGAAACTTTCATCCTCAACTATAAATATAACTAAAATTTTGTCTATTTACACCGGCAACCTAAAACTTTCCACCGCCTATATTTCCTCCCGAACTCTTTTAACAGCCTTTCATTCATTTCAACCTCCAAATTTTTGTTTATTATAATGTTAACCCCCAAAACTTTTAAATTTTTGATAGTTAAGTCCAACTAAATTAAATTTTTAGTCCTCCTAGTTTTCATAATTTTATTAACCCTCCCAGCTTAAATTTTATTTATTTAGAGCCTAATTTCAAGTGTCATATTATTCCATTTTCCTAATTATTACCTTTTTTTAAAATTTGGTGTTACAAAATATGTAAGCCACTAATAGATATTGTATGCATCAAAATTTTATTGGGATAAATTACCATTTGATAGCCCAACTAAATTGGATATTGAATTGGGTCTCAAATTAAAGTCCATAACAAATTTGGACTTTATTAAATAGGCTAATCCAAAATGAATTATAAGGTTTTTATTTATTTTGAATTAGCTAAATGGGCCAAAATATATAAGGCCCATTAATTAATTAAATCTATCTCAAGTGATATTCAGGTCCAAAGGAAGACTCACGCTTTAAGTCATCAAACCCTAATTTGTACCTATAAAAAGGGGTGCTAGAAAGCATACCATATATCAAGAAATTTATCGAGAAATTCAAGCATAAAGCTCTCAAGGCCAAGCTTTTACCTCGAAGAAGTGCTATAAATGCAAAGATTCTACATCTTTTTCCAAAAGCAACCAAATTCTGAAGACCTTAATATCAAAATAAATACTTGATTTCAAGAATGTTCGTGATTTCATCCGCAAATCTGAAAGAAAATTACACCTCTGATTCAAGAACAAACATCAAGCCCTTGAATTAAATTCAAAGGAGAAAAATTAGAGGAATTAGTCTTCAATTACGGAGATATTTTCAGAGATTGTAATCATTTTTCATTTGAATTAAATATACAATTTGTTCATATTTTTCTTATCTTATAATTCTTTTTGCATACTCAAAATTTGTGTGAACAAATTTCTTGCACGCCTACTGGGACAATCTCTGTCTCTCATCTCTTTCTCCTACATCAAAGTTCTAGTTTTCATTTCCAAACTCTCCATGGCACCCAAGAAGAATTAGGTCATCATTATGAATCAAATGAATGTTATAGATATTATTGCCGCGACTAGTTAATCCTCTACTGGGGGCAAGATTGTTGATACTATTCCATCAAATAGCTCAAACTCAGCAAATCCTAAGAAGATCAAGTCCAAATCATCTCTTTTTGCTATGCTATTTGCAATGGCAACTGAAACAACTACAGTGGATGAACGACTTGATCATATGGCTCAAGCCACAGCTAATCTTCAGAATATTATCGAAGATAAAGACCTCCAAATCACCCAATTGATGAATAAGCTAGAGCACTCAAATACAGGAGAATCTAACCAGAATCACGCATCCTCCTCAAATCATGTTGAAAATGAGAACCAAATAAATGAAGCGCCATTGAAGTAAGACTCAACACAGAAATCTAATCACTCCGTGATATCTATCGCTATGCTGTCTGTGCAACAATTGCAAGAGATGATAACTAACACTATCAGAGCACAGTATAGTGGACCTTCGTAAAACTCACTCATATACTCAAAACCATACACTAAGTAGATTGATGCACTAAGAATGCTGATAGGTTACCAGCCACCAAAGTCTAATAGCTTGATAGAAAAGGTAATCCAAAGCAACATATTGCCCACTTTATGGAAATGTGCAATAATGCAGGAATTGATGGAGACCTCCTCGTAAAACAGTTCATGAGATCACTCAAGGAAAATGCATTTGATTGGTATGTTGATCTAGAGCCTGAATTTGTTGATAGTTGGGCAGAAATGGAAAAAGAATTTTTTTAACTGCTTCTACAACACCCATCGCATTGTGAGCATGATTGAGCTTACCAATGTAAAGTAGTGAAAAGGCGAGCTAATTATTGATTACATCAACTGTTGGCATGCACTAAGCTTGTATTGCAAGGATAGATTATCAGAAGTTTTAGCAAAAGAGATGTGCATCTAGGGGATGCATTGGGGGCTTCTTTATATCCTCCAAAGAATTAAGCTACGAAGCTTTAAGGAATTAGCAACTCGTGCTTATGACATGGAGTTGAGCATTACAAACAATAAACCTACTTTTCCAGTGGATGATCAAAAGAAAGACAAAAAGGACTTAAAAAGGAATAAGAAGTCCACCAAAAATACTGTGAAGAAGTCCATGGTAGTTAAAGTAGCTACAATTAAGATTTCAACAAGTAGTAACAAAGGAGAAAAGCCTGACCAAATTGTGCCAACTAAAAGGTATCAACCTACATTGAAAGAATTGTAGGAAAAAGAGTACCCATTCTTTGACTCAAATGTCCCACAAATCTTTAATGAGCTATTGGCTAGAAAGATGATTAAGCTACCCAAGCCAAAATACCTTGACGAAGTTGGGAAGGTGAATAACCCAAAATACTATAAATATTATTGAGTTGTTAGCCATCCTATAGAAAAATATTTTGTGGTTAAAGAAAAAATTATGATGCTAGCCAAAGATGGAAAAATCATCCTTGATATCGAAGATGTTGTGGATGCAAATGTTGCTAGTATCACAACTACTACAAATGCCACTTGCAACCAAAAGAACATTCTTCCCTCACTATGGGGGCATCAAGGATACTTCAATTCAAAAGTATAGATCCAGTCAGGTTTGAAGCTTTGTCCGTTGATAAAAGGAAAAAGTCGAACATAAGTTCTATTTCTGAAAATAAAGATGATGGCAAATGGATTCTTATGACACATTGATAGAGGCAAAGGTAATGTATCCACTAACTTCATCCATTATTCTTGAAGAGACAACATCTCACCAAGTGCCCTCAACCAAAGTTAGCGAGAGATATGAAATCTTCTCATGTTAAGCTGAGAACATTGAGAAGAAATCATTGGGTTCTCGTTAATTTAGGCAAAAAAATTTCTATGGATATTTTTGAGCAGAAGGTTAAAATGGCATTTACTGCATCTAGAGAAATGGAGAGCCAAAATTTCACTTCTTGTTGAGTAGTTATTTTCTTTATAGATGAAGATTTGTTGTTGTGATCAAGGCCCCATAATCAGCCGCTCTTTATTTCTAGATTTATGCAAGATCATAAATCAACCGTATGCTTTTTGACGGAGGATTAACAGTTAACATCATGCTAAAATCCAGTATGAAACGATTGGAGATCACAGTTGAGGACTTATCTTGCAGTTGCTTGACCATTCAAGGTTTCAACCAGGGAGGCCAGCGAGCCATTGGAATGATCTGTCTAGATCTTTCTATTGGCGAATTAAAAGTAGTACTTTATTTCATGTCATTGATGCAAGGACTTCTTACAACTTACTGCTGGGAAGACCATGGCTTCATGAAAATGGAATGGTTCTATCTACCTTTCTCTATTGCTTTAAATATTTGAAGAATAGTGAAATAATAAAGGTCGATGTGGATATAAAACTATTCACTGAGGTAGAATCATACTTTGCGGATGCCAAAACTATATTTAGACCCAAACTTAATGCAGAAAATACTGCTGTTAAAAGATCTAGGCAATCATCCTACCAAAGAAAAGCATGTCAAATTCATAACTCCAAAGTCTAGTGATCAAAAGTCCAAGAGATCGAATGCTTCTAAAACTTTGGCAAGTAAAGTTATTGAATTCAAATGGACACCTAATTTTCCAATATTTAGGTACACCCTTCAATCACAATGAAAGGAATGACAAAAGCCATCTAAAATGTACATTCCATCACTGCATAATAAAAGAGAACAAATTACGGGGATAGAATTTAATGACTATAGAGTTATGAGGAAGGAGTTGATCATGCCGTCATCAATATGAACTCAAAGGCCTCAACTGAATTTTCTTCTAGTGGGACTTAATGTTAAAAGTTTCATGGGATATTTGATCCAAAAGCCTATAGTCTCTTGGCTAAGTTTGGATATGACTTCTGCAATCCATCTAAGTTAGGGAAATTAAAGCTAGAGTTGATTGGAGAAAAGATCCATGGCTTCAGCAATGCACAACAAAAATTACAAATCCTAGGGTTTTGTGTTGATCAACTAAGGATCAGCTTAGGATATGCACCAAATGAGTCAATTAGAACACGTGTGACAAAAAAAGATAAATGCCTCAGTATCTAACATATTGTAGCTGACAAAGATGGAAATGATGGAAGTCAGAAGTCAAGTGATCGTCGCATCTCTATACTCAATCGATTGGGCACTCACACCTATCGTCTTTCTATCTTTGATAAACTTGGTCAGAATCTATCAATTCACAAAGGGCATAGACAAGTCATCCATAAGGTTTGATCTTCAACCGACTTGAAAATAATGCTGTAGAAAAATTAAGGAAAAGAACTATGATAATGCTGACATGATGGAGTTTAGAGCTGAAGGTCAGACTATTTGCTTATCTTAATTGAGTGAAGCCAAATCCTCAATCCTAATTATCAATATGGACAAACCAGTAAAGATGATGCGACATACCATGAGACATTCATCTGATGAAAATGGTAGACATGAGGATAAAGTGGAGGTCACTACAAGCTCTAACTACACAAGTGTTATAGAAGAGCCAAGCCCTTAGTACCTTGGAGAGTTCGGTAAATGAATTATGGATGGCTCTGTGCAATATATAAGTTATCATGGGTAAAGAGCGACATTTGTCCCCACTGTGAAAGAAATTGGAGTTATACAATAAAAGGTCACATTTCAAAGTGTAGAGGTTGTAGACACTATACAATCATATGATGAAGAAAATAATAAGTTGTACTCATGTTATCATGATGCGATTGATGAAGATTCTAACTTAGATGCCTCTGAAGATGATATTCAAGAAGCCCCTCCACAACTTGAAGATGATGGACAAGCAACTATAGATGAGCTTAAAGAATTAAATCTTAGCATAATCGAGAAGCCAAACCCTATATTCATAAGTTTTCTCTTAAGTAATGAGGAGAAAAGGCAGTACTTAAGAACCTTAAGTAAGTATAGAGATGTCTTCACTTGGACATATTAAGAGATGCCGAGATTGGATCCTAAAGTTGTAATCATCACCTCAGCATAAAGCTTATAGTGCACCCAGTGAAGCAGTCATAGCTTATTCTCCGCCGAGAGCTTGTCCCTCAAATTAAAGTTGAAGTAAACAAGCTTATTGATGCTATGTTTATCAAAGAAGTTAAGTATCCAACATGGATATCTAGCATTGTGCCTATCAAGAAGAAAAATGGCCAAATACGCATTTTTGTCAACTTTCGAGACTTAAATAAAGTGTGCCCAAAAGATGATTTTTTGTTGCCAATCATCGAGCTCATGATCGATGCAACTACCAGTCATAAGGCCTTATCCTTCATGGATGGATCCTTAGGATACAACCAAATTAGAATGACACTACAAGATGAGGAGTGTATGACTTTTCATACTCCAAAGGGGATCTACTGTTATAAAGTGATGTCTTTTAGGTTGAAGAATACAGGTGCTACTTACTAGCATGCTATGCAGAACATCTTCAATAACATGCTGCACAAAAGAGTTGAATGCTTTATCAATGATTTGGTTATTAAAAGTAAGAAAAGAAGTGATCACTTAGCAAATCTTTGGGTGGTATTTTATTAATTGTGAAAATATAACTTGAAGATGAATCCCCTCAAATGTGCATATGGCGTTACATCAGGCAATTTTTTTAGCTTTATAGTTCATCATAGGGATATTGAGGTCGATCCTACAAAGATACATGCTATTCAAAAAATGCTTATGCCAAGGGACTAAAAGAAACTATGGAGCTTGCAAGGTAGTCTTGCATTCATAAGAAGATTCATATCAAACCTTACTGGAGGGTACTAACCATTCAATCATCTTATTAAGAAAGATGCCCCTTTTAGATAGGATGAAGGATGTCATAATGCTTTTGAAATTTTAAAAATGCACCTTTTAAATCTGCCGATGTTGGGAGCTCCAATACTTGGAAGGCCACTTTTATTATATATTGCAGCACAAGACAGGTCGATTAGTGCTTTTATGGCTCAAGAAAATGAAGAGGGTAAAGAAAAGGTGCCTTACTACCTGAGCAAATACTTGATTGGAAATGAATTAAAATATTCCCCTATTGAAAAAATCTACTTAGCATTATTCTACGCCATTAAGAAGTTGAAGCACTATTTTGAGGCATACTCCGTACGACTCATCTCCTGTGCTGATCTAGTCAAGTTTGTTATGTTAAGACCCATTCTCTCTAAGAGATTAGCCAAGTGGTTTGTCATATTCAACCAATACGAGATCACTTATGTGGCACAAAAGGCTATTCAAAGGCAAGCTCTAGTAAATTTCCTAGCTAATCATCCTATCCCTGCAGAATAGGAGTTATCTAATGACCTCCCCAATGAAGATATTCTTATGTTGAAGTTCTCCTGACATGGATGATGTTTTTTGATAAAGCAGCTAGATCTAATAGATCAAGAGCAGGGGTTGTCTTCGTGTCACCAAAAAAGAAAGTGTTGACATATTCCATTATACTGGGCAAGTTGTGCTCTAACAACATTGCTAAGTACCAAGCTTTGATCATTGGATTTTAGATGGCCTTAGAAATAGAGATCATGGAAATCGAGATCTATAGCAACTCAAAGTTAATCATCAATCAACTTTTGAAAGAATATGAGGTCAAGAAAGAGGATCTCGTGTCTTTCTTTCAGCAAGCCTCAAACTTATTGAAGAAATTTAAAAGTGGTAGTTTAAACTACATACCGAGAAAAGAGAATAGGATAGCTAATGCATTGGCTAGCTTGACAACTACTCTCGCTCTATCTAAGGGAGAAACGAAAAATGTCCCCATATATAATTGGTGGATTGTCACTTTCTATTGAACCCAATCATGAAGATTCAAATGCCATATCAATATTGATTAGAGATGATCAAGATTGGAGGGGTCTATTGATTGATTATTTAAAGCATGGAAAGTTGCTGAATGATCCTCACCATAAGACGAAAGTACAAAGAAGATTGTCTCATTTTATTATATAAAAAAATACTTTGTATTGTTGATCTTTCAAAAGTAATTATCAATGTTACTTAAATGGCAAAGAAGCAATGGAAGCCATGACAAAAGTGCATTCTAGGGTCTGTAACACTTACTAGTCCAGCTCTAAGCTCCATTTTTGAATCAGAAGGATGGGTTACTATTGGCTAACAATGGTCAAAGATTGTTTAGAATATGCAAAAAAGTGTGAAGCTTGCCAACTACATGCAAATTTCATACACTAGCCTTCAAAGCCCCTATATCCTACTATTGCTTCGCAACCATTTAACACTTGGGGTCTCGATGTTATAAAGCCTATTACTTCAAAGTCATCTACTAGTCATGCATATATATTGGCAGCTACTGATTACTTCTCCAAATAGGCAGAGGCGGTTCCTCTTAAAGAGGTAAAAAAGAAGACAGTAAATGAGTTCATCCATATAAACCTTATTTTGGTATAGGGTGCCTCACTACATCATCACTAACAATAGCAAGCCATTTTATAACAAGTTGATGGGTAAGTTATGAGTACAGTTTGGTTTCAAGCAGTATAACTCCTTGATGTACAATGCAGTGGCAAATGGTTTGGTTGAAGCATTCAATAAGACCATGTGCAACCTCCTAAAAAAGGTGGTGTTAAAGTCAAAAAGGGATTGACACGAGAAAGTTGGAGAAGTACTATCGGCATATAGAACGACATATCGAACCGCTACTCAAGCTATTACATATTCTTTGGTGTATGGAGTTGAAGTTGTTCTCCCCCTTGAAAGTCAAACACCTTCACTCCGTATTGTAATTCAAGAAGAACTCACCACCGAGGATAATGCTCATCTCAAACATGAGGAATTAGAAATATTGGATGAGAAAAAGCTTAAAGCTCAACAGCAACTTAAGTGCTACTAAGCTCACATGATAAGAGCATTCAACAAAAAAATTCACCCTTGATCATTTCAAGTTGGGGATCCAGTCCTGGTAATGAGGAGGCCGATTACGATCACCCAGTGGATGGGAAACAAGTTTATATCAAAGTAGGACAACCTTTATGTGGTGAAAAAAACTTACACCAATGGTACATATAAGTTGGTGGATAAAGTGGACTGCGCATTGGTCCCATAAATGTTAAGTTTTTAAAGTGTTATTACCCATGAAAAAGTCACTTCTTAACTTACAAGCCTAAACTACTTGTTTCTCCTTGACGCACAAACCTAAACTACATGTTACTCCTAACCCGCATGAGTATAGATTGTGTATGGTACCCACCATTGATAATATATGTGGATAAACTACTAACCTACTCCACCGAAAGTATTTCATGTGGCTAAAATGTAGAAATACTTTGCCATGTCCAGGGTGGCTAAGCTATGGATTCTAACCCACATGAGTATAAACTGTGTATGCCCCCATCCCCTCAAAACAAAAATGTTTTAAACTATATGATGACTTGATCCCTTTGATGGGGTTACGTAGGCAATTTGGAATTTATTTTCTAAGTTTAATCCCACATTTAAACAAGTTTGGTTTGTCTTAAAGATAGCTAATTTGTTTGTAAGTTTGAACCAATTCATAATTATTCAATCATTGAAAGCATGTAGTTGATCTTAGCTTAGTTGGTGTTGATGAGAAAAGTGTAGAAAATAGAGTGTAAAAAAAAAGAAAAAAATGAAGCGAAAGATTGATGAAAAGAAAAGAACTTTTATTGCATATGAATATTCTTTTACATCAATTGACAAAAAAGAATGCTAAGAAGCTAAATACTCTAGCAAACAAATCAAAGGTGGCTAAATCCTGGCGGGATTCTTCAAGTAATGCCTCCATTCTCTTCAAAGCTTCAACTTCTTTGTTAGTAAAAAATAGAGTACTCTCAAGCTTCGAAACTGCTTCCCTCTTGATTGCTGTTTCTTTTTGAATGGTGGAGAGGTTTTATTATGCTGTATGGAGTGATAAACTTGTAAACTCTTCTTTGTTGTTCAATTCAACAAGTTGCACCTTCAATTCTTCTTGCTGCTTGTTGATTTAAAGAAGTTTATCTTTTAAAGTGTTTACCTCCTCAACTTGATCAATCTCTGTTGCCTCAACCTTAGAAAGATCTTGTTGTACAAGAAGAAGTACTTTCTCATAAGCTTTTTGTGTTTCTCTCTATATAGAGTCTGACTTAACTTTTGCGTAGTTGAAAGTGCCCTAAAAGAAAGACTTTAGATTACTCTCCAAAGATGATGTATCTTTCATATATGTCCTCATCTCTACAATCAAATCTTCAATTGCTAGCTTTACCTTTGAAAGCTGCTCAAATGAAGTCTTCATGATCTTTTAGCATATTCGTTCCAAATAAAATTTGATCAGTATCTACACAGCTTTAGTTTTTATAACTTGAGGATAAAATTTAGAAATCTCAGCATGTGGAAGTGACTAAGATGAAGCTTTAAATGTCTTCTTGGATTTCTTAGGCACATTTTCCACAATAGGCAACTTTTCTACAATAGAAATAGGTAATATCATTTAGATACTTGTAAAAGGTTTCACTTTTTCAAAAAGAGATAATTGATGCATTGTTACTAGAGGGATGAGAAGTAACGTCTCCTCTGCGTAAGCCAAAATGATAGACTTCATTTATTGAGCCAATGCTACCCTCAAAAGCAATAGAAATTTCTTTTTCAAGGTTTGCAAGCTGAAAGGAAAATAAAGAAACCATAAGATGGGTGAAGGAAAATAGTAATGCAACTAAATAAGATTATGATAATGAAAATGAGTATGTGTACATATTCTGCTAATTCCTCTAAATGCAATGAAGAACTTAAAGCATCTTCAAAAAATATTCAATTCACACTAATATTGTCTAAGTTAAAAACCTTCAATCTCTTTTTAAATTAGTATCGGTTGCTAGATTCATCGTTAAAGAGCGATAAAGCAGAAATCACTTCATTTCCTTCAATTGGACTAGCTATATGGACAAGCTTGGGAATCGAGTCCACATGAAGAGCCCACTGTTTCTTTAAAGGCATTTTTGCTAATTCCATGCCAACAATTAAATCTTGAGGAGATGGAGCAACTTCGACATCCTAGGAACCTTACCTTAAAGCCAGTTGAGACCCTTTAGGATTCATGTTTGTAGGTTGATTGAGTTTGAGAATGATTTTTGTAATTTGTTTCTCAAATAAGCCTTCCAATGTTCAAACCACCAATCAGCAACATATTCCTTCATAACCAAAGGTGATGAGGAGGTATTGCTTGGTACAATTAGCTTGGAATATGTGCCCAACAAAGTATAACATTGCCAAAGTTAAACAAGTTCAACCAACTCACATTTAAGAATTTTCCTCTTTAGGTGGCCAAGAATGTCTTAATAGAAACCATGTTGCCGGTTGAACTAATGAGGATTATAAGCTTCAACAATGCATATTACCCTACTCCAAAATTTCAAGTAGCTAGACCACTGAACCACGAAAAGATGTTTGTAGGTATTGGATATGCCCGTATCATCTATTATTGAGTTTTGCCCTTGTAGGCTCAAGTTTTGAAGCTTTGAGGGATTAATGTTGAGGAATAATTCGTTTGCCTCAGCAAGTTCAAAACATATTTCACCATTTGAGCTTCAATTTATTCAAGTTTGGATGGCAAATGTGTTTGAAGATAGCGCCCAATCCAACTATTCACATAATGAACAGAAAAGATGGTAGTAGGCTTGCTCAAACTTTTTGAAGTAGATATCTCTCTCAAACCATGTTAAATGTTTGCCAACATAAGAACTGCTAGAGAAAAATAATTGCCACGGACCATTTTACTTGAAACTTTAAAAACAGAAACACGTACCTTATCAACTTTGTGACATGGTAAAGCAAAGCTGCATAACCAATATGAAAAGAAAACAGCCAAATAAGTTTCATCCCTGATATCCTCTTCAATCTCAAGCATTAAAAAGGCTCATCATATTCCTTGGTGAGTGACAAAAGAGATACATTGATGTCCCCACAAGGATTGCGAGATAGCTTTGGCTTGACACGTCTCTTTTTGGATGACTTTGATGGCGGTTATGCATATCTAGTTAAGCCTCTAAACTAAAACCCAATCCAGTCAAAAATAGATACATCATTGGAGTTCTTCGAAAGCACGTGGTGTGCTGTGAATAGACACTTGTAGCTTTGCGGAAAAAATAGTTGGCAGGCATCGACATCAAGTAGCTCTTTGGCAGATGAAACACAGCAATCCACAAAGTCCACAAAGGTCCCATAAAGAGATTGACAGCTCTCCAATAGCAGTATGTAATATGTTTGTAGAAGAGCACCACAGCTTGAGGAATACTTGGAGGACATTCTTGTTGCAAACATACATGAAAAGGGAGGCATAAACAACTGCATAGATCTTGGATCAATGAAGGGTGTCTGCATGATGGCCTAGCACATCCTCTGCCCACTTCCATTAGCCAGTGTGAAAGGATAACTCACCGAACTTAGATGCTGGAATTCTCCATGATCCTTTATTGATGCTAAGATGTTGGTTTAGAAGTGAGAGCTCTGCATATATGGCTCTGATGTCATGAAGTGATGATTTCAACAGCAAAACCTTTAAAACGAGCAGAAGCACTAGAATACTAATCAACTGTCTACTTAGTTGTCTCCTTAGACCATTCGGCAACATGCATGGCGTGGTTTGATCGAGCCTTAAAAGATTGAGCATCCACGACCTCTTCATACACACACAAAGTAGTGCTTTTGGCTTTGGAGAAGTCTTTGTCACCTCGAATCATAATGCCTGGAGTCGGTTCACTACAATCTTTAATATCGATCTTCATAACTTTGCTGAAATTTTAAATGTAAAACAAGTTATGTAATGAAGAAAGAACTCGAAGAAAAGAAGATAGCAACACAATATTTTGTTCCAAAGAAAATGGAATTGCATCAATAGTCTACCTTTCTCCAGCAAACAATTGTGATAAAGGAGTAAGGCCACCAATTATAGATGGATTGTGAAACCTACAGAAAATTAACCAAAAAAAAAAAAAAATCAGCAATGCAGTAGAGTTGTCTTTTCTTGGGCAAACTTAGGAATAATTGTTGTGCGGATTTGTGTAAGAAAGGTGTGTTGAATCATGGCAAGCAATGCTCACCCAAGTTAACAAACTAATTTTGGCAGATACCAAGTACACAAGCTTAAGAAGGTTTCACTGCCTTACTCCATTTTTAGTTGTGTAAGACTAAACACCGAAAGTGTTCTCTTATAGCTGCTCATAAATGTTTAAAGGATGGAAAATCACCATTCTCTTCAAGATATTGGAAAAGACGCAGGATCTGATAAGAAGAAAATTTCCAAACTCCTCTATTTAATTAAATGGGAAGGATTGATAAAAACTTGTCAAAATATTGTTGGAGATATCTTCTTCCTAGCAAGTAGCAATCTCTCCAATCATCTTACCGAATTTGAGAAATAGCTTGAAGACTGATTCTGTGAGGACTAACACAGCATGGGACCTTCTTTTCCTTTTTTTGAAAAAGGAGGGTAGAAAGGAAATTGGCAAAGAGTTCAAAAAAAAAAAAGAAAAAAAAGAGGGGAAGACAAAAGAAGGAATTCGTGTTGCCGTGCGGGGCGTCCAGGTTGCTTCTATTTTCTTACTGTTGACTGCGAAAGCTCGGCTTTCATTCTGTCAAAATGCAAATGGATCAAATGGACCATTATCAATTTTTGTTTAATTAGCCAAGGTTAATGTGGGTCCTGCAGATTGTGAAGAATAGATATGTCTATATATTTGCCGATGGCCAATTCCAAGATTAAAGCGAGAAATATTGTCCAAGTGCCATTATCTATTTGTCTTTTAGTTGGGCATGTGAGGAAAAGATAATATGCCATGGTCAATTCCAATATTAAAGCCAGAAGTGTTGTTCAAGTGCCATGATCTATTTCTCTTTTAGCTGGGAAATGAAATGTGCCCATGCATGATTTTATTAAAAAAAGGGGCGGTTGCTAATTGTTACACGTAGGTGTCACGTCATGCTGCCAATGTAAAGATCTTTGACCAAAGATATGCTCTGCCAATTCAGTTGAATACTGAATAGAGTTTAAGTTTTTGGTTACACGAAATGGTTGATTACTAAGGTGAATTTTCGAGCATTTTCTCAATTGCAGGCTGCATACTTTATGAGATGAAATACTTCAAATCTTATCTCTCACTCACATTTGGCATGTTTTTCGCTGAGTTTTGAAGTGGAGGCATTAAATTTTTATTGGGATAAATTACCATTTGATAACCCAATTACATTGACTATTGGATTGGGTCTCAAATTAAAATTCATAAAAATTTTGAACTTTATTAAATGGGCTAATCCAAAATGAGTTATAAGATTTTTATTTATTTTGAATTAGCTAAATAGGCCAAAATAAATAAGGTTCATTAATTAATTAAATCCATCTCAAGTGATATTGAGGCCCAAAGGGAGACTCAAGTTTCAAGTCATCAAATTCTAATTTGTGCCTATAAAAAGGGGTGTTGAGAGGCATATCATACATCAAAAAAATTCATTAAGAAATTCAAGCATAAAGCTCTCAAGTCCGAGCTCTTGCCCTAGAGAAGTATTGCAACTACAAATATTCTACATCTTCTTCAAAAACAACCAAATTCTGAATTCCTTGATATCAAAACAAATACTTGATTTCAAGAAAGTTCGTGATTTCATCCGCAAATTTATGAGGAAATTATGCATATGATTCAAGAACAAGCATCAAGCCCTTGAATCAAATTTGAAGGAGAAGAATGAAAGGAATTAGTCTTCAATTACAAAGATATTTTTAGAGATTGTAACCACTTTTTATTCAAATTAAATATTCAATTTGTCCATATTTTTCTTGTCTTGTAATTTTTTTTTTCAAACTAGAAATTTGTGTGAACAGATATGTTTAGCTAATGTTTGGTTATATTTTATGTTTGATTTTAACATTTTTTTTGGAGGAAATGAATGTTGTAAGTGGGATTGAAAAATATGAAAGTTGTGTTAGGGAATATGATGAATTTTTTGTTATTTTTTCGAAAATAGTTAAAAATTTATTTTGGAGAGTATTAGTATGTTTGTTTATGTTTTTGAAGAAATATTTTTAACTATAGCAGTCAAATTAATACTTTTTTGTTGAGTTTTTTTAGGTGAAAATGGAATTGAATAATTATTTTATTATAAGAATAATAATAAAATATATATATGATATATATGTGTGAGTATATATTGCAAAATGGAGAAATTTTGGGGATAATGAAGGATAAAAGATAGTATTTTGGGAAAACCTATTTTAGCATTTTAGAGGGAAAATAAGTATATGTTTGGCTATGTTTCCCCCTAACATTCCCTTACTATTTAATATTATTAAATAAATTTAATTATTTAAATAAATTATATCGATATGTAATATTATTAAATAGATTATTTTAGGGATGTCTATTATATGACGACATTGAATACGTGAAATTATTGTAGATTCTTATTATATTTAATTATTTATTATTTTAATATATTAATTAGTTAATTAATAATTCAAAAATTTTGAATAAATTATTCTAGACATATTTACCATTTTATTACTAAAATAAAATTAAAAAATGATCAAAAATATATTATTCAATATCATAAAGTTAGAATTTTTTTTTTGAAAAAATTAACATTAGTTTTTAAGCAATTTTTTCCATTTTAGATTTTTTAAATTTCTAATTTTGTTGATTTTTCTTTTATGTTTTTCAACATTTTTTGTTGTTCACTTTAGCAACATTTCCTATTTCCTTATTTTGGGTGATATAATAGCTAACATGGAGGGTGATGTGGAATTTGGTGATAAATGTAAAAAAAAAATCCCAAAATTTATACCTAGTTGAAGCTAACTAGGCAATAGTTGGGCCCAATTAAAATTTTTTAAGCCGGATGGTCTAAATCTGAGAAAAATTACGTTAATGTGTGAAAAATTGATGGAAAATCAACCAAATGTGCTGGCTTCGTATCAAAATAGAGCGATATCAAAATCGATAATAGTTGAGGGATTAAAATTATAATTTTTGCATCCCTTTTTTGAGCATGGCTGAATATGGTTATTGATAGAAAGAAATGATGACTATCAATTACTTTTGTATGACCATCCAATAGAATATTATTGTGGACATTGGAAGAGTCAATTGTGAAATTATGGTTGATTCCAAAAAAAATTTTCAAAATACTGTGGTCCAGGAGATGTTGCAAAACTATTGTAAGGCGTGGGTTTCAGCATAAAACAGTGAAAGACCCACGCCTCCTTCAATTTTTTTTTTTAAAATGCAGCCACGCCTCTTGCATGAATTTACACCACGAAACAGTGAAAGAGGCGTGGGTCAAACCCACGCCTCCTTCAATTTTTTTTTTTTAAATACAAGAGGCATGGGTCAAACCCATGCCTCTTGCATGAATAATTTCATGCAAAAGATGCCCGTGAACCTTTGCAGAAGAGGCGTGCCCGTGAACCTTTGTAGAAGAAAATTTTTCAGAACTTGTTTTTTTTCTAATAATGCATTATGACTGGAGTCAGAAAAGAAAAGGTTCACGGGTGCTTAAGCGTCCAGGCGGTTATATATATAACTTCGCGTTCGTTGATTGTTTAATTCATATTGTTTTATAATCTTCGTGTGTTTTCTTAGTTTTCGTTTTCAATATTCATCTTTTAGAATTTGAAAAAGTGAGAAACTGTTGGTACGTGATTTGGAGAAGACAATTTTGAGAAGAAAAGATTGCATTTCAAATAATTCGAGGTAAAATTTAATTTGTATTATTTATAAATATAATTTTTTATATTCGATTATTTAGTATTTCTTATTCTTTTGTTGTTAAAATAATATTTTGCTATTTTTTGAATATTTTACAATTTGAATAGAAGTTTTATTTTAGAGGAGGAATTTCTGACTCATCAATATCAGGTTAGTTTTCAAATTTTAGAAGTTTTTTAATTTAATTTGTTTATTTTTAAGTTTGATATGATGTTGTAAATCCGATATTAATTTTAGAATGCTGTTTGTATAATTTAACATTGATAAACATGACAGTAGCA
>JACGDI010000003.1:572413-586132 GCA_014898725.1 Jacaranda copaia
TTTTTGGAATCAACCGTAATTTCACAATTGACTCACATTGGAAGGAATGAGCATATGGCATGAACAAATTTAAGGGGTTAGTAAATGATCTTCAAAGGCTTGATACGGATTCCACAATGTTTATCATAGTCAATGCCAAGAAATGGATAAGAAAATTGTATTAGAGCTATTTCAAGAATAAGAAAAGAAAACATTATAATGCTTATTGTGTTGTTATGGGTGTCACGTGCACCAACTAGTAAAAGAAATTGCTTTTCCACGAGATCAGAGATTCACATGTTGTGAAATTCATAACATACATAATCACCCTACCTATAAGTTTGATTGTTCTAGGTCTAATGGAGATGACTAATATCTCTTTATTAACTTTATTAATTGATAGTTTTAAAATTCAAATTTACGTTTGACTCTCTTTTTAAAGGTTGCAAATATTGGTTCATAAATGCAATATATATTTAAGTTTGATGTGCATGACATGTAACATTGACAACTTTACTATTACATTTTTTTATGATTAATTTATAAAAAAGATACGGATCAAAACACGTTTACAATCAAGAAGTGCCATGGACAAAATTAGTGGCATGTCTAGTGATGCTCTTGTGTTATTATTAGAAAAAAAAGAAAAAAAAAAGAAAGAAAAGAAAACTAGCGAAGAGTTGTGCTTGGTAGGCACGCCTCTTCATGTTATAAAAAAATACAATTGTAAAGTGGGTTGTAAGCCTCGCCTTACCTTATATATATACAAATATTGAAACTTCAGTATTTCTGAAATTTGCCAATTAATTTATAATATATATATATATATAAAAGAAACCTCCTAACCTCTTTATGACAGCCTATTTTATTTACTTTTTAGGAAAAATTTTCAATTAACTTAATTCAAAGATAAGACTACCTTAAAATAATATACATATTTGGATCAAATTAGGTTTTCTGTTAAATTTAAGTTTTGTCAACTCGAATAAAAATGCACAAATTATGAAGTAGCTTAGACTTTTACGTATTATGTGAAAAGTACTTTATATATATATATATATATTTATATATGCAATTCAGGATGCCTTGACATAAATTTTTGCTTTGGAAACATAAAGAAATTTTTATAACATAATTGATGGAAGATAGAACAACACTTGCAGTGTAGTATTCAAAAAAAAATTAAAGGATTTCCCGCTATCTAATGGAAAAAGAAATACTAAGATACCAAATATATTAACTACTCAGAAGAAGAATTAAATTAAATAGCATATAAAATCAGGCAACCTAATAAATGAAATTAAACGCAAAACAAAAGAATATTGACTTATTTAAGGATTACGGTGCAATATAAGAAGTTAAAAGACATATTTTAGAAACAATGAATTTAAATATAATTATTAAAATGTAGCATTAAAGAATTTAAATAAAACTCAACATGGCAAACGACAGAAATGAAAATTTTCCACCTCACGTTTCATAGTTCATATATGAATAAGGAGGAAAGTATAAATTTGATTTATCTTAAACAACACAACACAACATGACTAATCTCGAGGCTAACGCCTAACTGGAGAGCGGAGACGGCCAAAGCCCACCGTTTTGTCCTATTAATTAGGCTACTTCTGAAGAATGGGTTGTTTGTGGCTTCTGGTTGTGTGTGGGTCGGGTCAATAACGGCAGAAGGTTCTAGAGCCGATCATATATGGACATGGTTGTCTATGCATATCCGTTATAAAAACATATTTTTATTATTATTTATTTTTCAAAAATGAAATAAAAAATAATTAATTAGACAAAAAACAAGGGCTTGATTGTTTACAAATTCCAAATGCATTTTTCAATTTTCAAAATTTAAACAAACAAACAATACATATTCTCCAATTTCACTCTTAAAATACAAAATTCATTCCCTAACCCCACTCCCAAAATACAAAATTTATTCTCTAAAATACCCTTATTATTCACTATAATACATTCTTCAATATTAACTACTTATCATAATTTGTCCCATTCATATTACATACAGACATACATACATACTACTACTCATTTAATCTATATGCACACATATATAAATACTTGTAAATTATCCATTTCACTCTACTAACCCAATCAAAAAGTCATTGATGTGACATCTTATCTCTTCTCAAAACATAAATATATAAATAATTTTTTCATAATTCATTTTCTACTTACCACTTAAAATACAAATAAACAACCATTATATTTCCCAATTCCACTCCTTAAAAGTTCATTCTCTCAAAAAAAATTTGAAAAAATGCAAACAAGCCTCAAATTTCCTGAAAAAAACTTCAGCAGATGAGGTAACAGTAACAACACAGAAAGTTGGTTCATGCATATCCCATTTAATCCACAAATACAATACTAACTCCCAATCCCATCCCTAATTCAAAAGGGCAAATACGACATTTGACCTAGACCACCTCGGCCGTACAAGTGTCGGATCGCCCAATTCGTGTTAATTCCCAATCGCAACCAGCCACGTGGAGTCAATGACTAGCAAAATCCCACATGTTGCTCTACTACTGGTCCACGACCAGAGAAATGTCCACGTCAGACACAAAGCCCAATAGCTACTCTCAGAGAAAAATCTACGCTATATAAACCCTATCCCACTGCATTGGTTCACTCACTCCCCTCTGAAGAAAAATAGCCATGGCGATCGCACAGAGAAGATTGCAGATCATGAGCCCTAGCTGTCTCTCTCTGGCAATTGCTCTCTCTCTTCTTCTCGTGGTCTCCTCTGCCAAAGTATTCTTCGAGGAGCGTTTCGATGGTATTGTATGCTTTCAATTGGCTCGTAATTAGTGTTATTATCTCTGTCCTGTTTCAGGGTTGCCGTCATTTCGAGCTTTTTCAGGTTTATTTTTGAATGATCGGTGTTTGGATTCTCGGTTGTGTGTCGATCTGAAATGTTTTGGATGGAAGGAATAATACTTAGGTTTAAAAATTTATGAAAATGAGATGAATAAGCGTAGATCTGCGGAAGATTCTCGTTTATGTTGATCTTTTTTGGGTATTCCTGACGAAGTCATTGTTTGTGTTCTGATTATTGAAATGCTGAACCAGTTGATACTTGGTGCGTGATCTTTAATTGACCAACTGTTGGTTGACATTGGCACCATTTATCATAATCCTTTGTATGACAAGAAAAATTTGGTAGTCTTATCTTCCTTTTTTTTTTTTATAATTTAATTGTAGTTCGTGCCAACATATTTTGGATGTGAATTTAATGCGGTCATATAGTCAGAGCTGATACGTTAGCCCATTTTAAAGTGAATGCCAAATTAATTTTGAATGACGTAGAAAAAGTTGATCCCTTTAACGGAAAGTATTGTATATGCTTCTGTTATTATATAGTACAAGCAATGAAGCCAACAAAATTTCGTGTGTCATGATATCAATGCTGTACTGTGAGTGCTGATCCTAATGGAAACATTTTGAAATTGGAAGCTGCAATATGGATATGGGAAGCTATCTTGCTGAGATAATAATTGAAAAATTGGAGCTGTCCTGTTGCATTAAACGAGTGGCACTTCCTATATTTAGAATGGAAGTCCTTCGTGTTTTGCTGATAGAAATATAACTCTCCAAATATAAGAAATTGATGATATCATAGTGATTTCATTGTCTTTCATGTGTGTGATAAATGAATTGCTGTTTTTAGCTGATGGTTTTGTAATGATAATTTTGTCTGCTGAATTATAAAGATGGATGGGAGAGCCGGTGGGTCAAATCTGACTGGAAGAAGGATGAGAACATGGCTGGTGAGTGGAATTACACATCTGGAAAATGGAATGGAGACCCTAACAACAAAGGTAATTGCATCATCTTGCAGATTATGTGCAATTTGTATTTAGACAGAACTATACGGGGTTAAAGTGATGCAATTTTCCTCCATCTTGCTATAGGCATTCAGACCAGTGAAGACTATAGGTTTTATGCCATCTCAGCTGAATTTCCTGAATTCAGCAACAAGGATAAAATCTTAGTTTTCCAGTTCTCTGTGAAGCACGAGCAGAAGCTTGACTGCGGTGGTGGATATATGAAACTACTCAGTGGTGACATTGACCAGAAAAAATTTGGCGGTGACACTCCGTACAGGTTATTCATCTTCCGTTTTTCCTTGTCCTGGACTTCTGTTTATTTTTATCTTGTTTGCCCGTAAAAATTATTGATTGGTTGTATTATTGTTCACTGCAGTATCATGTTTGGACCAGACATCTGTGGCTACAGCACCAAGAAGGTCCATGCTATTTTGACCTACAATGGGACTAACCAGTTGATCAAGAAGGAAGTTCCATGTGAGACTGACCAACTAACTCATGTCTATACTTTCATCCTTCACCCTGATGCTACCTACAGCATCCTCATCGACAACACGGAGAAGCAGTCTGGTAGCCTGTACTCTGACTGGGATATTCTCCCACCAAGGAAGATCAAGGACCCTGAGGCCAAAAAGGTCTCTCTATCTAGTTATGCATTAAATTTGTATTGAATCATATATGTTCTGATGCTTAAGCTTCATACGTTTTCCCTTCTGCATCATGATGGCAGCCTGAAGATTGGGATGACAAGGAATACATTCCTGACCCTGAGGACAAGAAGCCAGAGGTAAATTGACCTTAAATTTTATGCTGTAAGGGAATTCATTGTGTTGATTTGATCAAAAACTTCTAAAATTATTTATCTGAACAGGGTTATGATGACATCCCAAAGGAAATTCCGGATCCTGATGCCAAAAAGGTAACTAAACAACATTTTACTGTGTCTATTCCTGTTTTGCCAATGCATTAAAAGCTAGCAACTAATGTTTTATTTAAACTCTTTGCTTTTGTAGCCTGAGGACTGGGATGACGAGGAGGATGGTGAGTGGACAGCCCCAACCATTCCAAATCCTGAGTACAAGGGACCATGGAAGCCAAAGGTTTGTGGAAGCTCAGTATATGTTTACTGGTGATGTTAATCAAATGGACTCCTTTATAACTAGCCTTTCAATTGCCAGAAAATTAAGAACCCCAGCTACAAGGGCAAGTGGAAGACACCAATGATTGATAACCCAGGTATTTTTACCTCATGAGCATTTGAGTTGCATCACATTACTCCCACAGAGTTTCAAATATGACTGACTTGACTATTTACATGATTGCAGACTTCAAAGATGATCCAGATCTCTATGTTTTCCCTAATTTGAAATATGTAGGCGTTGAGTTGTGGCAGGTAAGAAATTTCTGTTTTTTCTTTTAGATCTTGGCAGCATCTCACTTTTTCTAACTGAGAAATTATACAATCTGCAGGTGAAATCTGGAACCTTGTTTGACAATGTCTTGGTATCTGATGACCCTGATTATGCTAAGAAGCTTGCTGAAGAAACATGGGGCAAGCAAAAGGATGTATGTTTCGTTTGTTCTAAAATTTGTTTTCCCTTGCATTTTTCCTTGCAAAAAGAGCAAAATTGCGTTAAACTGCTTGCTGATGCCTGAATGTATTTGCTTATGTAGGCTGAGAAGGCTGTTTTTGATGAGGCAGAAAAGAAGAGAGAAGAGGAGGTACTATTTCATAACTCGGAATGATTATCCCCTCAGTTAATGCAGCATTCTGCACTGCAATATAGCCAACCTATTGCTGCTCAATGGTTTAATTCAAAAAAATTCTCTCTTTTCAGGAATCAAAGAATGATCCAGTGGATTCTGATGTAAGCTCGAAATAATTTATGCTCAAATTTTATTGTCAGGAGTTGTCTTTATATAAATTATCTCCTGATTGAGAGGCTTATTGGTTGGGTTTCACAGGCTGAGGATGCAGATGATGATTCTGATGATGCGGAAAGTGATGAAGCTGATGATGCTGCCAAATCAGAATCTAAAGAAGAGGATCCTGCAGCTGCAGTGGACGACGATGTACATGTAAGAGCTTTAATCCGTTCTTCCTTTGGACTTATGTATTCTCTACACTCCACCAGGCACACTTCTAATGGTTGGAATTTTTTTTTGCAGGACGAACTGTAGGGTGCTTGAGTATTGTAATATCTCAGGGCTGACTATGTGCCCCCGAGATCAGTAGCCTTGGCTGTCAATTGGCCCGAAAATTTTCCATTTTAATTTTTTTTTTAGCTGTAGCTTTTAGGGAAAGGATGCACTTGGAAGCTGCATGGAAGTATGTGGCTGATTGCTTTTATTTCATGTGAGTTTGGCATTAGGAAGTAAAAGAGGAACATGTTTTGTTTCTTGTTTCGAATTCTTGCAGTAGTTTGTTATTAATTATCAGCCTTGGCTCCATCAGTGCGAGGAAAGACCCACCTTCATGGGCTAAACTAACTGTGTTGAGAAACTGATTGTTAACATGTTACTTGGTAAGTCCACTATTAGAATACAACAATAAGCGCAATAGTGTGTCCAGTTAGCCCGTTAACCTAAATTAACAATTGCGCGTTGTTTTGGGTTTGGTTTGGCCATGTGCAAACTGAAAGCGGGAACTTCTTTGATGGATTAGATATAATACTAATTTTGTGTTCGTGCCCAGTGACTTTTCGAATATATATGTATTCATATTTGTTAGATAGGAATATTTATTCAACAAAATTTGAACTGTATCTAGCAAATATTTGTTGAAAGTGGATATATCTGTATTTAGTTATAATTATTTTGATGTATTTATGTTTGGTTAAAATTATTCATATTTAAATATAAATATTATTATTGGGATATTTGTATTTGATTGCAATTATTTAAAGGTGTATTTACAAATATCTAAATATTTAAATTTGTTAAATTGTAACAAATGCATATTTTTTTTCTAAATAAAAGGGACTATGCAATTTTATTTAAAATTAAGCAATCAAACAAAATATCACAATTTCTAATAATTAATATTAATAATAGCATCTAGGTATACTAATTATAAAGTTAGTTAACAAATTTATGTTGATTTACTTTATTATTTAATTTTTCCTCAACATTACTATAACTTTTTATGTTTATTATTTTTCTTCCTAATTCTTCAATTATAATTTATACACACACACACATATATATATATAGGTTGAGACTTTTATTGAAAAAATTATATATAATAATATAATATAAATGGTAAATTATATTTAAAATACAATAAAAATTAGAGTATATTGTATATTTTATTTTTTTAAATATAATTTATCATATACAAATATTGGATGGAATTAAGTTATGAATAATTGAATATATAAGTGGATAAATCCAACGAATGTATATCCTGAATGGATATTAAACAAATCGGATAGGTTATCATTATATTTGTATTCATTTATAATCGAATATTTACTAATTGAATATGAAAATTATTCGCTTTAAACAGATGCTAAATAATAATATTTCATACAAACATATACAAATACGAATAGTGAATAAATTTTTGAATATTTATTGATAGTCCTAGAGTGTTGTTTATTTGTTTAAAAAGAAAAAAAAATCAATTTTAAGTTTGAGATTAATCTCAAACTTATACAACTATACTAGTAAAATTACTACAAGTTAAAAAATGATACAACAATAAATTTTTTATCTAAGTTAAAAGAATGTATCAAAACGAAAATGGTTGTGGTTCTTATACAAATATTTAAGGTAAAGTTGTTGAATTACTTGTTCATTGAGAGGTTTGCTAAGATAATAAGAAAGATAACATTCAAAATTTTACTCTAGTGCGAAAAGTAGATAGCAAAACAATGGATAAACTCTAGCGTGTGGAGAAACCACAACAATCTTACTATCAAAGTAGGGTGATTTCATCTTTCTTAGAGCAGACCACCTGAAAATTGATTTTGGACTAGGTGTTGCCTGTCCTCTCTCACGAGTGGACTTGCACTCCTTACTTCAAGAGGTTTCCTTGTAGCCATTTACCTACTACGATTGGAATAGGGACTTGCTCAACAAAACCTTTATTCACAAAAGAAGTTAGGGACTTGTGCTTGCTTGTCATCACCCGTGAGGCTAAGAAGTGCAAAGTATATGATGAAAGGAGTAGCGTAAGTGATAAACTAGAAAATTGCGAATGCAGTCCTCTCTGAGCACCTATCATCTACACGTCACTTGCCATACCCAGAACAAAGATTTTGATTGAGTTACTACAATAGGGGCTCATCTAACTTCCCCTTTTGAAGGCAAAGAGGAATCCAACAAAGCAAAGATTGGGCAAGTAATGCAAGCTTCCACCGCAACAATAGATACACTATAAAACGGTTTAAAAGTTTAAGAGGTGAGATTGAGAAACTACTCTAGGATGGTACACAACATAGCAGCTGAATGACCTTGAGGAGATGCCAGTAGTTGGAGAGATTAGCCTCCCTAGCAATACCTTGATGAATTTGAGGCCTACAAATCAACAGTATCCATATGATCGAAATGATATCTCTACTATCAAGGTATTTTCAAAAGCTCTCATAAGGACCAACTAATGGAGGTGATGTTAATACTAAAAAGGTCCTGACATAAGTAATAACGCCCAAGCAAGCCTGTGTCACTTATTCCCTACTAAGAGCCCTTAAAACTTGAAACTCGAACTTTAACATCCAATGCTGCTGAGAATTGCTAGAAAGATGTAAAGTGTTTGGCTAACCTAATAACAAAAGTTTCATCCCTTACAGCTAAAAAGGTAGAGATACTCCGAGTGCCACATAGCAAGGCTTGACTGGATACCACTTAATGATTACAGAGGGTTTGGAAAGGTGGAATTTCAAAAATATTGCAACTTTCATCATTTCTGTGGGTATACCACAAAGGGATGTTGAAACCTGAGAGATAAAATTGAAGCATTGATCCAACAAATGTACCTTAGTGAATATGTTGGCCATTGAAGAAACTCCTTCAAAGAGCAATCAAGTATTAAAAGAAAAGAATACCCTAGGAGTCCCCCCAACAAACATCTAGAGCTATGTACTACCCACAAGCATGACACCAATCCCTATAGTAAGATTCATTAGGACAACTTAAGAAGTACTGCACGGAGTTTGGATCCAAAAGACTATCACCTCGAAGAGCATTAAATGTAACACCTGAATATATGAGTATGAGTTTTTCAAAAAACTTAGAATTTAATGAATTGAATCCTAGTTTTGATAGTTGATGAAAAATGAAAAATATAAATAAATATAAAATCAAAATGGTTCTTAGGTAAATCACATTTATATTAATGAGGGTCATAGATGGATATTAAATAATTGGGAGGGCCGAAAATTTAACAAAACTAGATTTAATTACAAAATTTGAAAGCCAAGCGGGGGCCAATGCATGAAAGAGGAAAGCTAGAGGAGTTAATTGGAAAATCAGAAGCTAATATCAGGCACTCAAAAGTTGGAAGATTAGAATGCAAGGGGTGGAAAAATTTCAAACTAAATTACAACCAGTAGAGAAGTTTTGGGGCTAAATTGTAATTCCAAAAACTTTAATAGAATGAAAAGGTGCTTTATCTAATTTTTATAATTTTTATTTTGCAGCTCAACTCACCATCTTCACCCTATTGTCACCATTAACCAGAAATCACCAAACTTTGACCACCATCACTTTTCTCTTGGTCCAATGAACACATTGATATAAAATTCATACTAAACCACTATGTGAAATGATGTGAATTAATGGCCGATGGAGGCATATGATGGTGGTGACGAGTTGCATAGCTTCAGAGATTGAAACTTGGAATTGAGGGAAGGGTTGTGATAGGTTTGGTGAGGAAAGTGCACTGGCATCTTCAATTTCAAGAATAGACTACCAAAGCAAGTTGAATAGAAGTTGAAGTGCCCCGCGGCTGGTGGTGAAGCTGCATTGTTAGTTGTCAAATTGAATGATAGAACTGTGGTGGACTGCTAAACTACTTAAGGGGTTTTGATCAACGCGATGAGGCACATCTGTTGGAGGTGGCATAACCCAATTCCAACAACGCAATATTGCTTTAATGGCTTCAAGATAGAACCTTTGAGGCAACGATCCGAACATGTGCAGACTAATTTTGAGATGTGATTTGGCTCCGAATCCAACTTGATTTGGTAAAATTTGATTAAATGACTTATTAACTTCCTAATTTGTTGCGATAGAGCATTAATATAATCAAAAATTAATTTTTAGCCTAATCCCAGATTAGATGGGCTACACATGTTAACTACGGACTTAGAATGTTGACTTAAGTTATGTTAATAAGAATGAAATATTGATTGGGAATTGATACAAGGATAATTAATATTGATTAAACCAAATTAATGTGCTTAGAAAGCCAAAACTATAAATTATAATTTAACGAGACGAACTTAAACAAAATTTAGGCTCTAATTTTATCACATATGAATTACTAAGAGGTAATTAACTTCTTGCTTGACTAGAATGACCTCGAAAGTCTACAGCATAACTCAAACCCTAAAATTAGAAGAACGTTTGATAGCCTAAATGGGCTTTGTACCAAATGAATCTAACATTTAAATTGAGGTAATCGAAAAAAAGAAAATTATTACCTTTAAATACCTCAACACAAATAACAAATAGAAAGGAGACTCTCAAAGGAGTATATAAATCAATATAATTGAAACGCCAAATACCATAATTACTATTAGTAAGTACTATTATAGCATTGATACTTATTTCATATTTTAAATAAAAATAGGTGATGTGAATTGGGGCATTCCTAAACATTACAGGCTTATATTGTGGACATAAGATACGAGGTGAGGTTATTCTTATCTATTACTGAGGAAAAGACATTATGTATCTCATAAATATTGATTTGATCTTATGCTTGCATGATTTGAAATGTTGTTGTACGATCCTTGCAATTGATTTTTGATCTTTTAGTGTTTAACTTTGATAATTGATTACTCATTCCTTTGTTGGGTTTAGCAAATTCATATCATGTCCTTCTATTGAATTTTAAGTTTTGTTGAACTTCCTATACCATTTAGCTCTTGCTAACTCATTTTGATATTAGTTATGATATTATAGTGTGCTATTATGCTTAAGTTTATTGTCATGTCTTACTGTTACTCGAGGTGGTTTTGTCAACCGATTAATTGAATGTTTCCAAAACGTTTTGCATTTGATTATTATTTGATCGTAACATCATTTATTTAAAAATTAATATTATTGTTGGATTTAATTTTAAACCCTAGAGGATGTCCTTGGGAAGTTTGAAACCCAAAAGGATGCCATGGAAAGTTGGACCTAGGGCTGGGATCAAAAAGACGAGTGGGCGATACGGATCAATTAGTGTGATCTAGTTTCTCACTAGGACTGACTATTAATCCTATCTCAGGTGTAGTTGGAGATTAGCTATCTATGAGTGGGGTATCAGTATACAGTTGACCATGCTATATTAATTGATTGTCTGAGCCGATTACTTGGAATTTGGAGAGATAAGGGATTTGTTATAGAATGATCCATGGAAGACAATCAGATTAAGACCAATAGCTCTTAATGACTTGTTATTATTAATGTCATATCATTGGCTCATTCCTGATCTCTTGATATTCTAATATACCAAAGTTAGCTCACATTCATATGCATTTAGCTTCCTATAAATACTTTTATGAGTACTTTGCTTTATTTCGACTTTACAAAAGAGTTTTAGTCGCTTCCTTCTTATTTGATATATATGTGTGTGTGCACACTAGTTAATATTGCACTTCACTAAGTTATTAAGATTTACACCTCTTACATAATCTTGGCTCTTTTTCCCAGATACGATCTAAGGAGCATTAGGTGTGCCATTCGTACTTGTATCTAGTGTATATAATTTTATGAGCAAGTACCTAGTTGTACATGGCTTATTAAACTTGTTATGTAACTTAGAAGTATGTTAATTTTGATTTGTGATGCTTTGTGATGTAAGTAATATAAACATATGGGTATATAAAGTTAGCTATCCATCTTGTTATGATGATTATACTCTTGGGGCTCGGTTGCTTTTAATGATATGATTAGGAGTAATATATAAGCAAATGGATACATTTTAAGTCTATTAGGATAGAATATTTTAATTTTATGTTTGGTTGGTAAGATTAATATATAATAAATTAAAATATAATATATATATATATATATATAAATTTACTATTATACCATTTATACTTTTTAATAAGTTTTTCACAATTTCCTCATTCTTCCCATTCTTAGAAATATGGTTTAATTGAAAATAAGATAAAAAAATAGACCTTATTAGATCTTTATAATTCTTATCATATCTAATCAAGCATTCCCCCATTTGATCCATTTTCCAAAAGCAACAATAAATAATATTGTGCCTAGGATTTATTAAGGGCTTTTATTAATTGGGATAACAATAAAAAAGGCTTAATTTGGTATGTATCACACCTAATCAAGCCAAGCAAACAAGCCCTTTGGGATTTAGTAGCAATGTGATATAGTTGATTTGGAATGAGTAGCACTTTGATCCAAAGTAGGCACTGCCTAAGTGGGGCACTATATTAAATGTCCTATTAATATAACTAGTTAGTTAAAAGTACAATGTAAAATTATGGAAGAAGAAGAATACAATAGCACACTCCAAAATTCCAAGGTCATCACCATGCTAGCCCCAAGAAACTATCCCCCATGCTACTTAGATACACAGCTTGCCACACTCTCTATCACTTTTTCATCCTTCTAGAGTATTTTATATGTTTTCAAGTATTATTAAATTTTTGTCTTGATTTGAATAAAGCTTACCTACTCGTAAAGGGCACCTCTCTTTATTACTGATATTTTCTTGAATAAATGCATGTTCTAAATATTTCAATATCTTTTCTTACACTTTTGACCTCTTTCACAACTGCATGCTCTTTTTCGAAGTGCTCATAAAGACATTTTGGCTTAATCCCACTATGGGCCGTCTAGGAGGCATGTAGTAGCCGCCCAACGTAATCCCACTATATAGCCCTTTAGTAGCATGTGGTCGCAGACATAAACCTACTATAGGCCTTTTGGGAGGCACATAGTAATATTTTTGAAAAAGCCCACTACAAGTCTTTGGGAGGCACGTGGCAACCTCTGTTAAAAAGCCCTCTACATGCCCCTCGATAGACACATGGAAATCTCTCTAAAACATCTCGCTATAGGCCCTCCAAAAGGCATGTGGTAACCACTTTGAAAAAGCTCATTGTAATTCCTCTTAGTTGATGGAAACTCTTCAACGCAAACTCATTATATGGCCACTTTGACACCTAGTAATTAAGCAAAGAAGCCCACCTCCTATCCTCTCTAGAGGAAGCACTTAAAAAATCTTTCAAGACAAGCAACTCCAAATTTTCTATACATTCTCTATGAAGCCTCTTAGGAGGCATGTGAATACCTTCTCCTCATCTCAATATTTAAACCTTAGCATCAAGAGCCACACAACTAAGGCCTAAGATTAGCTTCTTACCTTCTAAGTATTTAGCTTAATAAAACCAATAATAACCCTTCGAAAAGGCATACAATGAAGTTTGATTAAAAGAGGCTCCAAGCCTCCCTAGGATAATTTTTCCATACACTATGCTCACATCAATAGCAATCACTTGAAACTCATGAAAATGACTATACATCTGAGACTCCACAAAAAATTCACTAAGCCTCAGATAAGTGTTGAGAGCTTAACACCCTCAATAAACCTAGAAGAGATGTACCTAGAAAGCCCCAGTTTCACAGGGCGCTCCTTAAGAGTATGTACAGTAGCGCACTGTGCGGCTAGTAGCTGGCCGTTCAGGAGCTACATTCGCCAAAACTC
>JACGDI010000003.1:586232-603698 GCA_014898725.1 Jacaranda copaia
TGCAGGTTGATTGAGGGGCTGAAGGGGCGGCCTGAGTGCCCTGTAGATGGTCAAAGGACCCGAGGGCGAGGGCGACCCTTGACACCCAGGAAGTCACTTAAGATAGGTGCTCGAGAAAGGAATGTCCAGTGTTTGGGCATCTAAAATATGTGCCCCAGTAGGCTCCCAAACAAGGGCCCAATATAATTACCTAGCACAGTGCTCAAGAGTGGTGTTTGCCGTGGAAGTTTCCCAACAAATTGGAAAGGTCAACTTCAATTGCGATGGTCCATATCGAATTGCCAAAATTGCTAAAAATAATGCTTATAGCTCAAGGATATAGATAGAGTCAAATTTCTTAGGCCTTGAAAGGAAATCAACCTAAAGAAATTTTACATTTGACGTCAGTAATTGTTGGCATAAAAAATTTATTAGTATAAATTATTATTTGATAGCCCAATTAAATTAGGTCCCAAATTAAAGCCCATAATAAATTTGTGCTTTATAAAATGGGTCAATTCAAAATAAATTATATTAATTTTTTTTATTTTGGATTACCTAATTAGGCTAAAATAAATAAAACCCAGTAGTTGATTAAGCCCGTCGCAAGTGGTATTCAAGTCCGATGGGAGACTCAAGCTTTAAGTCATCAAACCTTAATTCGTGCCTATAAAAAGGGGTGTAGGGAGGCATACCACACATCAAGAAATTCATCAAGAAATACACACATTAAGAGAAATTCAAGCATAAAAGCTCTCACCCCGAAGAAGTGTTGCAACTACAAAGGTTCTACATTTTCTTCAAAAGCATCCAAATTCTGAAGACCTTGATATCAAAATAAATAATTGATTTTAGTGAAATTTGTGATTTCATTTGCAAATTTAGGAGGGAATTATACATTCGATTCAAGAACAATCATTAAGCCCTTCGAAGGAGAAGAATAAGAGGAATTAATCTTTAATTATAGGGATATTTCCAATTATTTTAACCATTTTTATATTCAATAATTATTGAATTTGTTCATATTTTTCTTGTCTAGTAATTCTTTTTGCAAACTTGAAATTTGTGTGAACAATAATTACCTAACATCATGTTGCCTATATAGCAACAAATGCAGCACTAATGGTTGATATCGACCTTATTATTGCCTATGTAGCTACGTATTTTGTAACTTCCTTGACCTTCTTGAGTTGTAATGTATCAACAGAATGGCCAAATAGATCTTTTAGTTTGTCAACATAGTGAGACATTTTGTACTTTCTTGACTTGATCAAGATATAATTAAGGAAAGGTTAAGTCGGCCTCAATTTTATGCCAATGAAGTACTTAATTTTGTTCTTTCTTCAAGTTGCTCAATTTATAGTCGAACCATTCAATCAACACCAAAATTGACTAACACTAAACATCGTTCAGATAACCAATTAATGCCAAAGTTTTGACCCTCACATAGCTTTGTACTGCAACCTCAATTGTTCAAAAATAGCCACGTCGAACAAATTGAAGTAGGGCTAGAGGTGCAAAGAATATAAACATGTGGGTTGAAATTAAAGTTATAGAAAATAAACTAAACACACATTGAAAATAGTGCTATAGCCGAGAGAGAGAGAGAGAGAGAGAGAGAGAGAGAGAGAGAGATTCAATAAAGTCATTTCAAGTTACATGAGCCAAATGAAAAGATTAAAAAAGGAAAACTGCAAAAAGTTTCAAAATACAAACTTATCAAAGTAAACCCATTGACTTGACCATAATACAATCATCGAACATAAGGGCGATGGGAAACAGACAACTAAGATAATTTTTTCTCTTCGAAGTCTTAAGGTTGAGGCACCACATACAGTGAAAGAAGAAGACTTGACATTAGTGGTAAAAGGGGTGAGAGTTGTAGAAGGATCGGCGCTAGAGGTTGATGGTGGGAGGACTGAATTTAAAGGCAACAACTAGAGTGGGCTCCTTGGCCAAAGATGGATTGGAGTTCTCAAAGGTAGCATTGGATATCTGTTGGACAGTCGTTCGATAACTCTAATTGGCACTCATGTTCGTTCCAAGAAGCTTTGACCTCTTCTCCTTTAGCACTAAAATACTAAAGGTTGTCATTCAAATCCAAGCTCAACATAAGTTCACAAAAAATGATGCTTAATGTATTCAGTTGAGCAATCAATTTGTGGAATGTAGATTTTTTATTGTTTGCCTCCATTATGCAGCAACAGTCATCAACCACAATGCTTTGGATGAACTTCTCAAGGACCTCCTTGATAAAAAAGAAATGATCCTCAACAACTCTTCCTTAGATGGGGCCCTACCATCTCTAAATCCTTTGGAGTAGTCTTTGTCTTGGGCCTCCACGACCTCCCATTGGAGCTTAGTAACTTTCATGGAACGCTTCCTATTCTTGATCGTTGCAACCTTTTCAATCATCATCGGCCTTTAAGGTTGTATTCTGATGCCTCAAATACTCAATGAAGCTATGAAGGGACGCCGCATTTTCAACTCTCTCATAGAGGGCCTTGATTGTGTCGACCCCACCACCTTGAACCACTTCTCCCATATATTGCAGTCGAAAAGAGTGAATTTGTATATTGTTTGGAGTTTATTTAGTAGGGTTAAAAGATCCAATAACCTAATACATATTTTTTTCTTTGAAGATAGGAGCATAAGTTACATGTATCTTCACTTTATAGATAAAAAGAAAACAAAATTTACCCTTTCAATGAGTTTGCTTTGGGGACAATCAGAGCAAAATTAGTCAATATGATTGAATCATCTTAAAATTAGTCAATAGGAAATGATTATTTTCAAAAGTTGCTACCTATAAATCTAACTTTATTAACAAATCTAACTTTTGAACACTTAATAACTTTAAAGAACATCTTACGCTCAAGCCATATTTGGATCCAAGCAACTAACCCAAACTCTATGGGCCAATAAAAAAGAAAAAGGAGAGAAAAGAATTAAAATTCAATTATGTAAAATTACTTTTGACTGTATACTATAAATAAATAGTTTCAATTAAAAAAAAACCAAAAAAGAAAACAAAAAATGTAAAAAAAATATGGCACAAAGGCCACAAAAATTGGAAAACTATAATTTTAGCCTCGTATCTTAGGCTTAGTTTGTTTTTAATTGTAAGTTACCAAAAATTTAAACTTGGTCCTTTATCTTCATAAATTATTCAATTTTTCAGTCCTATAAATTATTATTAAATCATATTTGATCAACTATTTGGTGAGTAGCTTGTAACTCAGTGAGATAAGTCTCTTATATAATAAGGGAGGTTAGGTGTTCAAATCCTAATGAACTTTTGTTATGTGTGTATAAATAAAAAAACTATTTGATTGATTATCTTCATATTTACTCAATTTGAGGATTTGAGAAGGAACATTATTTGTTATCCATATGACCATAAAGTAATACCATAAGATAATTTTGGTACACTTAAATAATAACTTTAAGTTTATTTTGGTTTGTTTTTTCCCATATCACATTAGCATATACGAAATTAAACGTATATTAATATAATAAAATAGTTGCAAATCTAATTATATTGAATTCAGAATTAGACATATTATGGTAGTTACAATCTTATTATTTGTAGTGATGATATTATTGCATGTGCGAAGCTCACGTGCGGACTGGTATTTAACAAATAATATTTCATTTAAAAACATTTCAAAATTTAGAAATTATACTATAATTATTGTTATAAAATAATTTCATAAAATTAAATTGCAATATTTAAATCCATTTATTTTCTTCTTTCTTCTCCCCCAGCAAACCCAGCGGCCCCACCCCCACCCCCACCCCCACCCTACAAAAAAACAGACGGAAAAAAAGAAAAACCCCAGCCAGCGCCCATTAAACTCTGCGTAAACCCAACCCGTTCTGGCCAAAAACCATCACAACTGGACGTCTGGACGTGTATATTTTTAAGCTTTTATAGCTTGATCACTTCCAAATGTGTAAAATGAGTAGAGTTTAAAAGTATGATTAGTACATAGGAATGAGATGAGAATACGACAGCTATTCTCAATTTTATTTCTAATTAAGTTTATTTCTAAATCCATAATTGATATAATTTATAGATGGAAATGTCCATTCTAATCTGAATTCCCATTCCCAAAAGGATGGATTTAGCCATTCCTTCCCTCCCCTTTGAGTTTAGCTATTTCCAATTCATCATAAATGAATCTATATTTTTTCTTTTAAAGAAAATAACACTTTATCATTTAATAAAATACTTTTATATTTAAGAAAAGAAATCTTTACTTCGTAAATATTTGATATTATATTCCAACTTATTTGACTGCTATGTGTTTTTATTTTATTCATATATTTTTAAGTAATATTATAAAAATTATTAAATTATTATACGAATTAAAAAATAATAAATAATCAAAATAAGAATAATTATGCGCATTTCAATTTTTATAATAAAAAAAGTAGAAATATCATCGACTTGGTCTATGCTAATGAAATATATATAGTTTAAAATATTATTTACATTCACATATCTTTGAATGACTAAAAAATATATACAAAGCTAATAAATGAAGAGTTGTCCATTTTACTAACAAATTTTCAAATTAAACACATAAAAAAGTACAATAAACTGTTATAAACTTATCACAAAAAGTTAAGTACTTTAGTTATAAAGTATTTTATAATTTTTTTAATTATATTTTATCAAAAAATTCAAAAGAGTTTACTAAATTATAATTTTAAAAATAATAATTTTAAAAAAATTGTGTTTTTACTTTTTTGTGTAAACATATATAACTTGTTGCTAAAATATAAAATGCACATACTTACTAATATAATTCAAATAACATTAAAAGTGATATTAAAACTGCGTAATTATAGACTTACTAAACAAAATGTACGGTAATATATAAAAAATATTTTACTAATAAATACTTTTATTTTAATATTTTTTACAAAAGGGTAATTTGATCATTTAAAAAATTTAATCCATTCTTACTGGTCATTCTTATTTACCAATCATTAAAATATAATTAAGAAGGGAATGACGATTCCATTCCTTTCTCATTCTTTATACATGCCAATTATAGGATAAACTATATCAACATTATTCCATTTCCAGCTTCATTCCATTTCTACTTAATTCAATTCCTCTTTACCAATCACTACCTAAAGTTTCAAAAAAATTTCAAATTTGAATTCGTCAATCTTTCAAATTAAGGTTCAACAATAAATATTAAGTTGGAGTTCAAATTCATTTATAAAAAAAAGTAATTTTTTTTTATAAAAACAATAATATATTAATTTTTTTTACTATTACTAACAATAAAATTACAAAAAAATTAATATTTAGAATATAAAAAATAAAAGTTTACAAGTTTTCACAAACTTTTGAACATTTATAGGATAAATGTCACTGATAGTCCTTGATGTTTCGATTTAGCATCACTTTAGTATTCAATTTTTAGAATTTCATTCTTAGTCTCTAATGTTAATATATTGTTTCACTTTAGTCTCCAAAACCATTTTTCGGTAGTTTTTGGCCTAAAAATTGACCAAGTTTGACATCTTTAAGGGCAAAATTATCAATTTATATTTTATATTCCACTTTATTCCCTATATAAAGTTTTATGTTATAATTTGGTTCCTATGTTACTTTTTTTTTCTTTTTATAAATATATGTCCACGTGTGTATATATATTTTGTGTCTAATATATGTGTATATATAATTGATATTTATATTAGTTACATGCTCACATATTATTAATATTTAATAATATATTATTGATATATTAATATCATTTGTGATACTATTGTAACTAATAATATTAGTAATATTATTATTAATATAAGATAGCTCAATAGACTCAATCCAATAACATTTAATTAGGATAGGAGTTAGTCTGACGCTTCCTAAGCAGCCCAACTACACTTAAGCCCAACTTGTTTTGGACTAAGCAGACATTCGATCGCCACTCAACCTTTGAATCCCTACTCGTCATGGCGAATATTAATGTTCCTAATCGACTAAGTAATGGTTTATAGCCTCTATTAGGTGGCCTCAATCCTTCGACTAGAATGATGTAGCTTCGACCAGAATGAGCCTGGTGAGCAAGATTCTAGGAGATATTCCTATTGGAGTGCTCATCTCAATCACAGAGATCGAGGAGTGATGAAAGCCCTTTGACCACATTGAATGCCTTGCTAGGCACCGTGCTGCCGCATTAATGGCCCGTGCCATCAACAGTACTACATTTTGCAGCCGTGTTAGGCTAGGGAGCACCACCAGTGTACAACCTTGCTCTCAGTAGCTGGAGGCAGCGCCTCCTAGAATAGTACACAAGCTGGATAAAACTAGAAAGTCCTCAAACAAGGACAAAGGCTCTTCTTACATAACAAGGGCATCAAAGACATATCAATCATCATGAGAAGGCTATAAATACCCTATTTTTAGCCCTCAACAACGTATATGCACATTTATCGCTCCAAGCTTTTACTTCATTACTCGATTACCTGGTCGATTTAATGACTTGAGTGTTGGAGTGCTTTAGTCGAGAGCACTTCAGCTAACTTGAAGTTTGTTGTTTATTGTAAGACTCGATCCCAAGTATATCCCAACTTATCTTTTGACCTGCCATCTGGTCGGCTTCATTAGACTTCAGCTTATTATACGCTTGAACTAAATCCACCCTCATCAATTATTAATATATTGTTAACAATGTTGCTAATAATAATCCTAATATATATACATATATTATATTCAAATACATATACACACATGGACATATATTTATAAAAAGAAAAATAGTAATGCAGGGACTAAATTGGAATATAAAACCTTATATAGAGACTAAATTGGAACATAAACTTTATACAGGGATTAAAGTGGAACATAAAACTATAAATTGACAATTTTGCCCTAAAAATGTTTAACTTGATCAATTTTCCAACCACAAACTGTCGGAAGATGGTTTTGAAGATTAAAGTGAAACAATATATTAGCATTAGGGACTAAAAGATGAAATTTAGAGATTGAGGACTAAAGTGATACTAAATCGAAACTTCAGGGACTATGATGATATTTACCCTATATTTATATATGGGGTCAAACTTAAAGGGTATTTGGGTGAAGTTGTAAGTTTTTCAAAACATCTTATAAAATGTTTGATAGTTTATAAAATGTCAAAAAATACTTGGTAAAGTTTTTAAAAAAGAGCTTGCAAATTTTTAATATAAGGTGTTAGGAGCTTACAAAACTCTTTTTAAAAATTTAAGAATTTTCAACTTATTTTAGAATTTTAACAATTTCTCTTAATTTTAAGTATATTAATTACAAAATTTTCATTATAATATCTTATAAGTTTTAAAATCTTATTTTATACAAATATGTTGAAAACTTATAAAAAATTTAATATCTTATAAGTTTTAAAAATATTTTATAAAATATAAAAATTTATGTCCTTCTTATTAAATTTAGCCAAACATCCCCTTAATATCCTAAAAAGTTGGAACTTGATTTGAGCTAAAAAATTTCAAACTCTATTCAATTGTCACTCCAATCGATCTAATTCAATCAATCAAATTATATATGTATATATTTTTTAATAGTTGTAATTTTTACTACCAAAATCCTCACATTCAACAAATTATAATATGATGACTAAACATAAATTAAATTTGGGTACTGGTTCATCTGCACTTGAAAACAACACAAGCACACAACAGTATTTCCCTTCGTAAAGTCCGCCACCCCTCAACGGACCTCCCGAAGCTCCAACCAATCGACTCTCTATATTTATTCCTTACCCCTCTCCCTTCCAAGCTGCCCGCACTACACACACTTGTAGCTCTCGAAAATGCAATCGGCTATGTCTCTCTCCCTCACTTCTCGGTCGCCCATCGCCCGATCCGCCGTCAGCAACACCAATGATTCGTGTTTGCCGACGCCTCGGTCGCTCCGCTTCTGCGGTCTCCGAAAAGGGGCGGTTGATTCGAAAGCCTCATTTGATGCGTCTTCTTTGCGTTTAGCTCGATTGAATTTGGATTTCAAGCACTCGAATTTGAGTCAAGTTTTTGCGGTGTTGAAAGGCAATGGGGCGCCGTCGTCGAGTGCTTTTGACTACGATCTCGTGATTATTGGAGCTGGAGTTGGTGGCCATGGCGCGGCGCTTCATGCCGTTGAGAAGGTAAAATTAATTGCTTGCATTGCAGTGTTTAAATTTTCCTTTTGGTTTCTGCTGTTGCTTCTTCTTCTTCCTTTTTTGGTTGTGTTTTATTATTCCTGTGCGTTTGCTAAAGCAAATTTATAAGTTTCAAGCATGATGTGGTTTAAAATTACCTGACTTAATTAGTAGCTACCGATCTCTTTAGTCGGAAGACAGGCATTCATTTTTCCGGTTTTGAGATTTTGAAATTTTTTACACTTGCAAAGTATTCACCGTCTAATGTGCTAAAATGGCTACGGAAACTCAAACAATTGGATGTCGTCTAATTACTTGCCTACATTGCTACTTAGCAAAACATACATACATACATACATACATACATACACACATTATATATTCATATATATATATATATATATTTCTATTTACTAGAAGTTGAGAGGTAATGTAAGTTTATCACTAAGTAGGACTATTATTAAGTGATAATATTTTTTCGAGCCATTATAATGGTTATCACAGACCTAATAGTGGCATCCAAAGTTCTTAAGAAGTTATTGTTGAAAATTGTTGATGCCTGTCTGCTAATACTCTGTTGATAAATGTTTTAGTCACTACACATCATCTAGACAAGACTTTGTCATTTGTGACACAAATATGCATTGTATTGATGTAGTTTTGAAATAGATATGCCCTCTTGAAAATGCAGATTTTTGTTTTCAATCGTCTAATTGTATCATTGTTGTGATGCCACATAATTGCAAACCACTTTTGTACGTTCTGTTTATTACAATCATCAGAATAATGAATTTAAATGGAATGCAGGGCTTAAAAACTGCCATCATAGAAGGGGATGTAGTTGGAGGAACATGTGTAAATAGGGGTTGTGTTCCTTCTAAAGCACTTCTTGCTGTCAGTGGTCGCATGCGAGAGCTCCAAAATGAACACCACATGCAATCTTTTGGTTTGCAGGTACTTCTCATTCCTGTGGTACTGAATCATGTGCAAATTTTGGAGCATTTTGGTATAATTACTGTAACAATTCAAACTTCCATGCAATTATGAAGTTCAACATTAAATACGAATGTTCTGGTGTTCTTGTTTCTGAATAGGTGCTTCAAGGATTATGTTCAGTGCTAAAATAAAGCAATTTTTACTGATAACTTCAATCTCACTTCACACTGAAATGCAAAATCGTGTAACATGGATGCAGTTTTTGTTTTATATTCTTGAGGAATTATCATAGAAACATAATAATCTTCTATTTTAATTTGGTGTAAGAATCCAACAAGTATGCTAGTGGACATTGTGGATTAGAAGGAAATCTCCTAGGGAAATATGAAGAGTTATTGACATCATATTGGAAAGTGATAAGAGTTCACTTTTTCATTTCCCCTTCTAAAGAAGTAAAGATATTAAATGCAGTTCAATATTTGAATCAACTGATGTCTCAAAAGAGTAGTCATTTGTTCCTGCTAGTAAAGTGGTTAAATAAACAAGGAGCTTGATCTTATATAATGTGCCTAAAGTGGAAGTTATATTAGTTTGCCTTTATGTGGCAAGATAAGTGTTTTTTCCCTTCTCAGTCATGTTTTACCTACTTACCGCCCATTAAATACCATAATGATAGGTTGCAGCTGCTGGATATGACAGACAGGGAGTTGCTGATCATGCAAACAATTTGGCCTCAAAAATTAGAAGTAACCTGACCAATTCATTAAAAGCTCTGGGTGTCGATATATTGACAGGTGTTGGTACAATTTTGGTGAGTCCACATCTTTAGTCAGATTCTTATTCCTGGATATTGAGAAGATTCTACAACTCCATAACTAAACTGCATACTACTATTGTCTTTAACATATCCATTCATAATTATATCCAGGGTCCACAGAAGTTGAAATATGGAAAAGGAGATTCTGGAGACAAGGTCATAACCGCAAAAGACATAATAATTGCTACTGGTTCTGTTCCTTTGGTTCCCAAGGGAATTGAAGTTGATGGTAGTTGCTTGTCTGCATTTCCTATTTTTTGTAGTCATAATTCTCAAGGAATTTGCTTCAGCTTTCCACTGTTTCACTAGTCTGACTTATATATTAATCTGTTGTCATCTCATCTCATTTCATCTCCTGCAGGTAAGTCAGTAATTACCAGTGACCATGCTCTTAAATTGGAATTTGTTCCAGAATGGATAGCCATTGTAGGAAGTGGCTACATTGGACTTGAATTCAGTGATGTGTATACAGCCCTTGGAAGTGAGGTATAACATGTTATTCTATCTATATAATTTCACATCCAGTTAATTTATTTTATTCACCCACTATCCTTTATGGTTAGGGTAAGAGAGAATTTCTGGTTTGACATTTTATTTTTTCTATATTACTTCACATCTAGAATTTTTTTGTTCTTGATTTGCCATATTAGATAGCCTTTATGATTACAGTAAGAAAGATTTTCTTTCCTTTAAGGATTCCTTTATCCGTCACACTCGATATCCTTTCTAGTTAGGGTAATAGATATATCTTTCTTCTCTCTTCTTCAAGGATTTCTTTTATGAAAACCCAGAGTATGGAAAGTGATTAACAATTGTTCTTTATAATTCCAGTTCTTCACCCCACAATTCCCTTCTTCGTGAACCTAAGAGCACCATATTAATTTTGGGAAAATTCTTCTCCACCCTGATTGCTGCTCATAATTTCCCCACCATGTTTGCTAGTCATTATTCAATTACCTAGAATAAAATCTGCCCATCAGTCTCTTTTACACCCATAATCATGGTAAATGGCATGCAGCAAAAACTTCAAGCTCATCACAGTTGAACTGCACAGGTTACGTTTATTGAAGCTTTAGATCAACTCATGCCGGGCTTTGATCCTGAGATTGGAAAATTAGCTCAACGAGTTCTCATCAATCCTCGCAAGATCGATTCTTACACTGGTGTTTTTGCTAGCAAGGTGCTTAAAAACGATATTTGCTTATTGCGTGTGAACAAATAAACCAATATAGATATCCAGTATGTTTTCAACAGTTTTGAATTTATCCCCATGAACAGATTACTCCAGCAAAGGATGGAAAACCTGTACAAATAGAGCTCATTGATGCAAAGACAAAGGAGCCAAAGGACACTTTGGAGGTAAATTTCAGAAATCTTGATTGGGGAAGATCTAGGCTAAAAAATCCTACACATGATACTGCTTTTAGAGTTCAATACAGAAGATTATATGCTGCGGCAATAGTTGAGTAATTCTTCAGATAAAGTGCTTAGACAGCAGTTTAAGCAATCTGAGAAAAGAAATACAGTGAACCAAAATTATGTGCGAAGTTATGCATCCCTAGTTTCATTATCTGAAATGTCAAAATCTCCTCTTTGTCTGTTATCTTGGTTGGTTGTTCTTGCACATAGGATAGTTGGATTACATTATTATTGCATGCCAAAACCCGTTTGTTCCATTAAAGTTTGCTCCATCTGTTTTCTTTACTGCTCTTGGAACCTTATGTCTATAATGAGCTGCATGATTCCCTGCAGGTAGATGCAGCTCTTATTGCAACTGGAAGGGTCCCATTCACTCAAGGACTTGGTTTGGAGAATGTTAGCACCTGAGACATTAACATTGTAAAGCTAACTATGCAAATTAATGTTACAATTTGAAAGTCAAATCATTTGAATAAATTGATTTTTTGTGCAGATTAATGTACAAACACAACGTGGATTTGTCCCTGTTGATGAGCGCATGAGAGTGATTGATGCAAATGGGAAGTCGGTGAGTCTGCAGTTTCTTTTTCTTAGTTGTGATGTTCTGAAGCCTTTATCTATCTGATATTTGTACCTTTAACTGACCTAAAGTTCTGGTTGTTAGGTTCCTCACTTGTATTGCATTGGTGATGCTAATGGAAAAATGATGCTTGCCCATGCAGCAAGTGCGCAAGGAATCTCTGGTAATGAAGTTAACATGAAAATTTCAATAACATGGTGTTATCTATCAGATTTTGTGGTCAATTAACTTCTGGAATTGGTTTTAGTTGTTGAGCAAGTTTCTGGGAAGGACCATGTGCTGAATCATTTAAGCATTCCAGCAGCATGTTTTACCCATCCTGAAATCAGTATGGTTGGATTGACAGAGGTATATCTTTCCATCTGGAATTTTCCTTTTACACAACACTTATTCTTTTCTGCGGCTCTCTGTATTTTCCTATTCCTCTGAGTGTCGCAATGATTTCTTGTTTCCCCATCTCCATTCTTCCCCTTTCCTTCAAATATAAGCATCATATAGAATATGGCTGTAAACTACTTAGCTATTTCAGAAGTACTCTCACTTTATTTTCACATGTAACTTGCAGCTAGATCCTCTAAATATAGCATGAAGTAATCATTGTGTTCTTTCAATAACTTGAGAAAATAATTATTAGGTAACGAGGATCCATAGATCACTTTAAGAGTAGAAACTTCATAATAACTTGTTCTGGGAAAGGATGGTTTCTTGGGTGACTCTTTGTGTAAAAGGATAAACTGAGTATTTGATCATAGAGTTCTGCAAAAGAAAATGCATCTTTCATTTACAAGTTCCAGTGAAAAATTTTGTCTCAGTTTTAAAAAGATTCTTCAAAAAGTATAATGAAAACAGAAAAAGAAGTGCAGTCTATTGCTTACAGGTAGTTTCCTGATTTATTTTTAGTACTGCTTATTTTTTATTGGTTACTTATTTATTTATTTTGTATTTTCTAGCCTCAAGCAAGAGAAAAAGCTGAGAAGGCAGGATTTGAAGTAAGCATTGCCAAGACAAGTTTCAAAGCAAACACAAAAGCACTTGCTGAAAATGAAGCGGAAGGACTGGCTAAGGTGATGCATAATTCACAATAAGTTGGTGTGATGTTAGTTCACTTGATTTATTTTTTGTGCACTCATTTTTTTTGGTAAGGACTGCTAAATTAAATTATTGGGATCGAGAATCCAAAGTATTACATTTACAGCTGTTTAAAATGATACACTTATTAAGGAATATCTTTAGAAAATCAATCTTCACTTTATCCTCCCCCCTTGTATAAAACTAATTCTTTTGGAAAAAGACAAGGAAAGAAAGGAAAACTGTTCAATCTCTGATGAACCTCTCCTAGGATATGTTGATGCCTTTCTTGCCCCTCTGTCTAAGAGTTCTGGATATTTTATTATACACTTCTTTTCTTTTTGATAAGGTAAATAAATTTGGTGTACATGCTGAATCTGTCGTTTTGTGTAGTTGATATACAGACCTGACAATGGTGAGATCCTTGGGGTTCATATTTTTGGATTGCATGCCGCAGATCTCATACATGAAGCATCAAATGCCATAGCCATGGGAACACGTGTACAGGTATTATTTCCTTTCAGTTTGCACATGCTATTGCACAAGAATTACGTTTTACTCCAAAGCCTTACGTAGGGTGCCTGATGTGTAACTTTTAAACCTGGCAAGCAAGAAGGAGTCTTGTATAAACTTATTAATTTCCTATATAGATCACTAGAAATCACAAGCAGAATTGTGAACAGCCTGTGGAGAAATGAATATTTTGCAAAAGAAGATTTGTATCTTTAGAAAGAAGTTAACTAACACTCAATGGCATAGAATAGATTCATCCACTGATTGAATTGTGAAAGCTTTGTTAAAAAGCCTAATAATTTTCTTTGCAGGCTTTTCTTTCTCTTCAAGTTTCATACCTTACAAATTTAATTGGTTGTGTTTGGGGCCTTCCTGAATATCTAGGTTTCTCGCAATAAATTTACATTCACTAGAAAAGGTTGCATAAAAGAAGGATCTGACCTCTGTAATTTTTGCACCAAAAATAAATCAAATAATAGCTGAAGGGATATATTCTTCATTTGTAATGACATCACCACATTTTTCAACTTCAATAGAAACTGTTTGCTTCTACTTTGAGATGCTTACTCTTTGGTGCTACTCTTGCACTCCACAGGATATAAAATTTGCAGTGCATGCGCATCCAACCTTGTCTGAAGTGCTTGATGAACTATTCAAATCAGCAAAGGTAACCTATTTGTTCTTTATGGATTTCTGGATAGAACAGTGTTTGACAATATATCTTCACGTATACTATACAAAACTAAAAAGAAAGTCACTCCTTAATGCTGACTGCTGAGGTTCTGATGACTTTTGTGGTTCCACACCTTGCTCATCATGGCCCATATGTAGCTAAAATAATAAGTTGTTAGGCTGTGCCAGTCTCTTGTTTGGCAATCAGAGATGAGACTGCAACTGCTGGCCAGAACCCCTCATGCACTTGCAAATAAAACTTCAGGTAAAAAGGAAACTGCCTAATTCCTGAACCAAAGCCCCATGGATGGATGTTGCAGGGGGATTGGAAGGAACCTGGCTCCCCAAGCTTTTGGTGTATGTAATGTGTGCATATATATATGTGTGTGTGTGTGTGTGTGTGTCTTCCATAGAATCTCATACTACTGCTTGGCCCTTCCAATTCAAATAAAATGACCCTCAATTTTTGATTGTATGTTCAGTTACTTTTTTAAATTTGATACTCTTATGATTTTCTCAATGCTTATACTATAAATGATAGGCGTAGGTCCAATGTTTTAAAAGGCAGTCTTGGGGTAGGGGCCCAGTGACCTCGGATGGGGCTCAAAGAATGCACAGGGACAATTCAGGTGGGCGTGTGTCCTATGAGGTGCATATACTTGGGTGCTTGGGGGTACCCTTTTGGCGACCCAATATGCCCCAAGACTCTGGGCTTGTGTCCTGAAGGAATGTGACGAAAAGTAACTTTTTTGAAACTTTAGAAGGAGGTCCTAGACATCTGAGTTTGTGATAAACTATTATTTTACTGATTTCATGGTTTTGATGTTAAGTACATAATTTATCTTTTATCACATTAGTTGTTCGATTCATTTGTTACATTGAGAGAAGAACTATTGAATAAATTTGAATAAATTCCTATTAGATAAAGTTTGGGTCATGAAAATATGCTGCGCGTCACTCCATTATCTTTGCTAAATGATTGTTTAAATAATTTGGAATCTTTTTCTCTGTACACAAATTGTAGTGGAGTGACCATATATGTATATGTGTGTGTGTGTGTTTGTTTTCTCTTTTAAAAATGCCATTGTGATTATACTTTTTTAATTTTTATGTTCGTGTCACACTAGAAACTGACTGAAGTTCAAACATCTGAAAGTTTCTCATTGGTGATTGCAATTTGGCCCTCCCAAGAGTTTTTAAGTTCTAGATCTTTAATATCTTCTTGCAAAGCCCCACTCTCATTTTTCAGTGGCACATTAGATGACCTGTGCTGTTTTCACACAAATAATATGCTTGAAAAGAGATAGTCTCTACTGTATTGCTGGTGCATCTTCATGTTAAAGATCAAACCGCATTCTTTATTACTGCAGGTTAAAGTCAGCACATCTAACACGGTTGCTGAGCCAGTTCCTTTGTAGGCTTCCAGGAGTGGTGATGTAATTTATTGAAATATGTGATGTCAAACTCATATATGGGAAGGAAATACTGGTTGGAGTCTCATACACAAAGCACTTGCAGTTTATGCTCCATTTACAGATATTTTCACTTGAGGAGTTTGTGCGACAAGGTCCCATTCCCACTCTTTAAATTTCTCGAATTGTACACAAACATTTTGTGTAGTGTTTTTGGTGCTCTAGGAGTCCAATTTTGTCAACGACAGCCATCAGTTTGTTGTATGAATTCGAAACTATTACTGAGATGTATCAATAAAATAAGACAGTATGTGTGTCCATTTTTGTAGTTGCAATGTATGGTTTTAAAATTTTAATAATCATAAAATACCTTGCGTTTTAGGTGATGAGTTTAATGTGAGCACGATACCAAGTGAAATTTCCTAGGTACAGGCAATTATTAGTGGATGAACTCATATTTGTCATGTATAATAACGACCATAAGGTGTTGTTACTACAAAAAACCACTGCAGCGCGCTTTCTTTCCTTCTTTCTTTCATTTCTGTGTTCTCCGTTTAATATCAAAATACACTTTCACTTTCTCGAAACAATGTTGTTTCCATTCAAATTAGGTTTTCTTATACACTATATTTGGTTCAAAGATGTTAGTGGGAAAAAGAAAACAAAATATTAAGGAAAATATTTTTTGTTTCTTGGGTGATAAGAAAAATATTAAAGAAAGAAAAATTTAAGAAAAAACATAGTGTGTTTGAGGAAAATGAGTTTTCCTCGTTGGCTAGAGTTCGATAAGCATGATTTTAACTAACATTCTACAACTTAAAAATTTGACACAAATAATTTTTTTGAACCATTGATGATTAAGTTAATTTACTTAATTACCCATATGTAACTACATTAATTTTAAAATGATTTTAAATGTCAAATATTTTATTTTTCTTTGATCAAAATCAGTATATAATTAAAAATTAATATACAAATTAAAAAAAATCACATACCAAAAATATACAAATTATGTATCTTCTCTCTATTTAAATGCATAATAAGATAATGGCGTAACAAAAAGGTTTTGTTAAATTTCATGATTTTATCCACAAATGAATTTCAACTTCAAAACCTCTCCATAACCACCTTATAGTCACTTGAAAGCCCCAGCGATATCGTTCGGCGCAAGCATATCCATATACACACAAAAAGAGCCTCTTTTCTGACATTCTCACCTGTAGTTTCTGAAGTTAGTTTTGGTCCTAATTCATGATTTGTGGCTATTTAATGTGAGGATGGAATGTTCAGGTTTTCGGGCTGATTCAAAATTAAGAAGTTTTGGTATGTGATTTTTTTAACTTGTATATTAATTTTTAATTACATACTGATTTTGATCAAAAATAAATAAGATATTTGACATTTAAAATCATTTTCACATTAATTTAGTTACGTATGGATTTGCACACGTGTCAAATTTTTAGGCGGTATAAAATTTAAGTCAAAATCATGCTCATCCAACCTTAGCCAACCTGAGAAAAATGAGGAAAAACCTATTTGACATTTCTCTCCTTCTTTACCACACACATCCCTCTATTCATTTCTTTAAAAATCAAACAAGTTCGAAATTTTATATTTCTTTAATTTTCTTTTCTTTTTTTATAACATTTTCCTTTCTTTGTGAAATTCCTTCAACCAAAAATAGAGTTAATTTTAAGGTTCAGAAGGAAATGATGTTGTTCCATTAAGGAAGAATGACATGTTTTTGCAGAATATTCGTTTTTCTACTAAGAATGGGATGGTTCTGCAGAACATTCCTTGAAACTGGAAGGTGGTGGCTTGTTTAACAGCCGGTATTTTATGATTAGGTGAGCTTTTCTCTCACTTAAGTTGATGGGATGTGATGCTAAGTTCTAATTTTATTTTTGAGTTAAT
>JACGDI010000003.1:605300-641770 GCA_014898725.1 Jacaranda copaia
AGGATTATAACTATTTGAAAGTTGTGCATTTTATGTTTGTTAAAGTTAAGGGTTTCCTTGATATGTATCTACAAAAGTGTAGGCTTTTCTAGGTGTTGTCTTTTGCATGCAAGGTTTTATTGGTATTTGTCAGACTTTTAAAAAAGTAATGGGGTAATTGTAGTATTGGCAGTAACTAAAGGATTTTTTTGTTATCTGTTATAAAATTAAAGGGTTTTATGATATTATTTGTGACTTATTCTTTTCTATTGGTAGGGCCTCATTGAAGCTATAACTGAGTTTGCTTCCAATGCAGTAAATAGGAAGTGTTGTAAGAATATTTATGCCAATTTTAGACAACACTTTCTAGAAGTGCTTTTGAAAAAATATTTTCGGATGGCTGCACATTATTACAATGCCCAAGGTTTTAATTGGGCAACGTATAAGATCAAGGAGCATAAGTAGGCTGTATATGATTTGGTTGATGGGAGTTCCTATTTAGCTGTGGGCTAGGCATTCTTTTGATTTAAGGTTGAAGAAAATTTGCTGCGGCACATGTGCACATGGGAGGGGGGGGTAGAGGACAGTTTGGAGATGTTGCTTAAATTTGTCCTTTTGTTTCTTTTGTCAATATGAATTTTTGAAAAACTCTATATTAAGGTTTGTTATTTTATGACTATTGGGCCTACAATGGATGTTTTTGTTGTTTGTTGGATAACTAGCTGAAAATATTTTGTAAGTATTTGAATGATGAGTTATAAGTTATTTTAGGATTTTGTAGTATTTGGATGACGAATTTATCAAACTTGTCATATTTGAAGGATTGAAATGTAAGGCTTTTGCAGTATTTATAGTTAGTATACAAATTTCAGCATTTCTTTCTAACATGTTATGTAGTTTTATTCAAAGTTTAAGGAGGTATTAGCAATGTGTCTTAATTTGTATTTCAAATTGGATTAGATTATTCAACTTGTGTAAGCTTTTCATTATTCCAAGGGGTAAAAGTAATGTTATATATATGCCATCTGCAAAAAAAAAATATATGTATTAAGGGAATAAAAAATTATATTTATAAATGTAAAATCAATGATTAAATAAATTAAAATTATTGAAAATTTTGACAAACTGCCATTTGCAATGCTTTACAAAAAATCAACAAATAAAACCTTATAGTCTTAAAATTATTACAAATAAGTACAAGGGTATTTTTGTCTCAAAAATAACCATAATAGTTACCTATGGGCTTTTTCGGATTTTTATGTAATTTTTTTGATGATGTCAATATTTTTTTTTACGGAGCTTGATATACTTTCAAAATTGTAAGATGGAACAAAATTTTGAGGGGGTATTTGTAATTTTCCTAAACCTTTGGGTTTATTTATAAATAGGCCAAACCTCAGGAGCTCTGTGTAATTAACCCTTGGAAAAAAGGAAAAATACATCCCACGAGGGCACCCCCAATGGGTGCCTAAGCTTGGCATTTAGAAGACAATCGAGCCTAGCACCCAGTGGGCGCCCTAACTTGGCACCCCACGCAAGCGCTCAAGATGTACCATCCCCCCAATGCTTGATGTCTCCCATTACCCAATTCTCAAAGTACGAGTGCACAAAATCATTGTCATTCAATTGGCCAAGTATTAACATGAATACAAAATGGACGAAAACAAAGAATTTTATTAAAATCAAACGAGAGAGGTAAAAAAACGTCTGGCCAATACTTGGCCTCTAAAAGTAAATAACAATGCCAAAAGGAAAACAATGCTAAAGATACTACTAAAGCTAACTAGAAATATTGACTAGTAACAAAGTTCTAAACATAAATATTACTTGCAACTAATATCTTAAGTAGAGCCTTTTTATCCCTACGAAGTTGCTTCCTTTGGATCCTCCACTATAATCTTTGCTCCAACTTCTGGACCCTTCTCAGGCTCTCGACAATAAGGTTGATTGGGTTAGTAAGATCTAGCATCAACAAATTCTTTGTGGGCTATCACTTGGTCTTGCTCTACTGCACAACACTAGTCATTTTGTGGCAATTTTAACCACCATAAAATGATCTAACCAGCGGTTGGTAAATCGTAGCCATTGCAAGTGTCGGGAGCTTATTTCTGTGGTGGTTTTACCAACTGCTGGAATAAACGCTGCTAATATATTAGCGACAGTTATGTACATATTTAGCAGTTTTGAACATGTGAAGGTCAAGATTGATACAAAGAAAAAACATATGACTACACTTCTTTCATTAGATGAAATGGAAACTTGGAGTGTCTCTGCTTAGTACATAAACAAATTTTATGCAGTGGCAAAACAAAACCATTTTCAAGCCATAAACACTTCTGACATTTAACAGCTTGATTAAAAAAAGCTACTGATCTTTCTAAGAAAGAGCTTAGATGCATATAACAAACCAATCCCTTACCCTAGCATTTACATTTACATTTACACCTACAGCATAAAGTCCCCAAAAATTGAAAAAAAAAAAAAATCAAACCACACTTTTCGTACAATCATATGAAACATCATATTGCATGAGACTTTCAATCAGTGGAATACAAGAAAGAAACATTAATTAGAAAAGCACCTGAAATAGGCTGAAAAGTAACTAATAGCTACAGACATGAAAGAACCCGTTTGAAGTTACCTAAAATAGAGTCACAAATTCTTTATCTAACGGGGTGGGCTTTACTTCTGTGTATAGGCATTTGGCATACAGAATGACATAAAGATATAACTAAGTTTAGGCGTGTTGATGCTACCCAAGATCAAAGTTCATAATACCTAATTCAACACCAATGCTACCCAAGATCAAAGTTCATAATACCTAATTCAACACCAAATGCAATCAGTAGCAACTTTTGCCACTTGCCACTTATTTAGGCACCTGAACAAGCAATAGATAAGAAAATTAACAAGTTACCAAAGACCAAAAAGTGCACCTTTTCAATTGAACAGCAGCAGTACACGAAATTGTCAGCCTATTAAGGTCTAAAGCATAATAATGCAAAATTAATAGCAGTTTAATAATGTAAAAGGGGACAAGAAAAAAGTTCTATCTTTACATAATTGCTTGGTAAAATCTTTCAAACCTTATGTCCCATATAAGATGATGTGATAGAAATTGCATTAACCCTTATTCAGTTTATAGCACCTTTAATCGCTCAAAGATGACAAATGAACGAATTGAAGTAAGGAGTAGTCCAAGGATCCAATTATGAAACCAAAAAAAAGGCTAAATAAAATTTTTCTACTCAAAATTCAAGGATCTAATCATGCAATTAAAATGGATTTAAAGACAGAAAACTAACCTTGAATGCTTAATCGAAGGAAGATGAGGATGACAACAATGAGCTCTTCAAACTCTCAATCCCTGCACAACATGGAAACGCCAACAATTGACCATGAAAATCAACTCCAAATAGGCTGAACATTTGCAGAGCTATACCCAACACATTTGAAAATCTCCAATTAAAATTTCAGCCAAATCCAAGTATGGCAAGGGCTCCAAATCAGCCTCCAAAATTACTCATTGCAGTGGATTTTCAAGAGCAAAGCTCCCCAAGTGTGAAGCCTCTAATATTCATGTACCCAAGGAGAGCTCCAATCAACCTCCAATCAGCTGGAGAAATAGAGGAAGAAGAAGGGAGGGAGGGCTGAAAATGTGGAGAGAATGGTGAGGATTGTGTGAAATTTTAACACATGAGTGGATCACATTTTTTTGGATAGAGAAATGGAATCTAGCAACTTGCTTGCATTATTCTCAAGTAGCCTGCCACCTGACTCTATTTATAGAGTGGATGGTGTGATGCTAGTTGGCATCAGACCCTCCATGAAGTGGTTTGCCAACTTGGCAATCCACTTGCATGTGAAATGTGAATTTCACTTGTATTTGGATTTAATTTGGCTCTACATTTTATTTCATGAAATGCCTTTCAAATTAATCCCAAGTTAACCTCAAATGAACTCTTTTATTTGAATTTTCCTCCAAAATTAATAATCCTCATGTTAATTAAATTAACTTTTTTAATTTAATTAATTAACTTGACTTAACTCTTTGAGTCATCTAACTTAACTCTTTAAGTTAACTTAACTAATTAATAGTCGATGGCACCAATTAAATTAACTCATTAATTTAACTAGTCTAATTTAACTCTTTAAATTATTTTGATCAATTTAACAATTAAATTAATCAAGCTAAAATGACTAATAAATTAGCCAACTGATTTTCTCCACAAAAATGTCAATGATGAATTTTCTAACCTTTTAGAAAATTCCTCCCATCAAATAGAATTTTTTTTAGGCTTTTGTGTGTGACCCATTAGGTTTCCCCATTCATTAGACATGGGCTAGCAACTCTTGTGATATTTTGAATATTGAATGTTCGCATTAATTTAAACTCTTTTAAATTAATAACGCTTTCAATTAATCTCTATTAATTGAAGAGTATCCAATCTCCATGGTCGATGTTTAGCCTCAAGCCTATTGAGCTGAACTAATTAGTTAAAATGAATACGCTCTTGGTGAACTATTATAGTTCTATGCTTATCATGCAAATATGATCCTTTTGTTTCCTATCTCCTGAAAGAGGTCTAGAGCAATATATTTGCCGGCTCTCCAATAGCCTCAATAAATATGTTTTGATTTTCAATTTTCGATTCAACTTTATTGCCTCATCTTTCAAAAACTCCTTTTCCAAATTGCCATACTACCTTGGCCAAGGATTTCCTAAAACTGATCATTATAGAATATATAGGAGGTGCACTCGCCCTTCACAACAATGAAAAGATGGATCCCATCTTGGATCTCACAAGCCTCTATATCTAAGTAGCTCATTCTGAATCTCAACCTAAAAGGCCTATTAAGTGGTCAAGGAAGAGTCAAAGTATAAGGACTCAAACACAAGGTTACCATGGATCCTCAGGTAGAGATACAACTTATCTCCCACTAACCACTTACTGTAAGCGAAAAACCCCCAAACTCTTGACAAGAGTATAGAGGTATTTTTCCATACCACATCTCATGCGATGTCTTTGGCATTGACTTTGAGGGTACTACATTTAGTAGCTTAACCACCGTTGTTGAGGCAAATCCCTAAAAGGATAAAGGCACATCAGTGAAACTTATCATAGAATGTACCATATCCAACAAGGTATGATTTCTTCTCTTGGCTACTCTATTGTGTTGGGGTATGCCAGGTGGAATTCATTGAGAGAGAATGTGATTCTCATTTAGTTAATTTAAGAATTTGGTACTGAAGTATTCTCTTCCTTGATCCGATTGAAAGCTTTAATACTTAGTCTCAATTGCGTTGCTACTTCATTCTTATACTCTTTGAACTTTTCAATAGCTTTGAACTTGTACTTCATAAGATACACATGTCCAAACGGAGTATGACCATCAATGAAGGTGATGAGGTATGAAAAGCCACCTCTAGCACAAACTCTTAGTGGTCTACAAATGTTCGTATGGATCAAATCTAAAGAACTTGTAGTTTGCTCCATTTGTCCTACAAAAGGAGTTTTGGTCATTTTTTTCTTTAAACAAGATTCACAAGTAGGAAGATTCTCTATGCTACTAACGTTTAGTACTTGAGGGCTTCTAACTTGTTCATTCTATTTTTGGAAATATGTCCAAGTCTTGCATGCCATAACATGGCATCTTCTTGGATATCTAATTTGTTTTTGCTTTGTTGAATATTCATCATTCATGGTTGAGAGTCCAAATTGTATAATCTATTATTTAATGTACCTTAAACAATTAAAGATCCATTCTTTAATGCCTTTAAATTCCCATTAGATATAGAAAAATTAAATCCTTCATTATCAAAAATGAAAATAGAAATAATGTTCTTAACAGGATTGAGTACATAAAAGCAAGGATCAAGTACAATAAAGGAGTTCTTCGAGTTGAACTTGATGATGCCTTTGACTTTGGCTACAACATTTGCTCCAATGCTTAGGCGTAGGATCATATCCCTATTATTGAGATTTATTCTTCTTTCCATCCCCTGTAATGAATTACAAAGGTGAGAACCACATATGGTATACCTAGAAGGAAGAATTTATCATTAGATGCACTTTAATAAAGTACATACCCTTTATAAGGGTTGCAAGATACTTTTTGCAATTTCTCTTCCAACTGCTTTTCTCGCCATAGTAGAAACAAGTTGCATCAACTTCAACTTTTTCTTCTTCTTGACTGTGCCTAAGACCTTTAATGGTTGTTTTCCCCTAGAGAAAGACCTTTTCTTTCTTTTACCTTTCTTTCTAGCACCCCTAGAGCCCTTAGACGTGGAAGAGGAAGCAATCGTCAAAGGTTTGTCTTTCTTTGTAGTAGCCTAAGTGGACACCAACATATTGACTAATTCGTTAATCGTCACCTCTTGTTTAGTCTTGTTGAGGTTCATAACAAATTGATCAAAGAAGCTAGGCAATGATTGAATGATTAAATCCACACAGAACTCATTATCTATAACCACATCTAATTGAGCAAGTTTCTTAATGAGATTGATCATCTTAAGGTTATGATCATGGACACTTGAGCCTTCACTCATTCTAGTATGAAAGAGTTCCTTAGACTATAAGAAGCTTTCTTGTCTACTTTGCACACCATATGACTCTTGTAAAGGTAAGTGAATTGCATCAGTTGATTTCATGTGCTCCTGAGACTTTTTGAGCTCATTGGACATAGAAGCCATCATGAAGCATTATGTTTATAGATCATCATCTATCTACTTCATGAACATTTCACATGCCTCATCATCAGCATCGTCGCCTATGGTGTCCGATGGACTTTAAGTAAGCACATAAGTCTTCTTATCAAAATCAAGAATAATCTTGAGGATTCTAAGCCAATCGTGGAAGTTTGGCCCGATAAGCTTATTAGTTTCAAAATTGCATTAAGTGGTTCTTAGTCATTTTGATTTTGAAATTTCAAAAATTTATAAAGGCTAAAAAGAGAGTATAAGGATGTGATCGAATATTAATATTGAAAACATATTCATGGACTTTCAAACATATTTTTTTCCCACTATTTTATCAAATTCCTCATCCCTTGAAGGAATTCAAGAAATTTCATTTTCTAGTGAGAATCAAGGCCTAAAAGGACTTGTAATGGACCCATGACTCATAAGACATCCATAATCAATCCTAAGGTAAGTAGGTTTTGCTAATTGCATCTCTATGCAACCTTTGATATATTTTACTTCACTTTTCATGTAGACCCATGATTAGTGTGACATCTACATTATTAGGAGTTAAGTTAGACCTACCAATCAATTTTTGATTCAAAATTGCACTATGGCATTCCACGACTCGTGAGATAATGCATAGAAAGCATCAAATCAAAGGTGCATCATATGCTAATTATGTAAGCATAGCTTTCCACCATAAACGTGACGCGCGACTCATGAGACATCACGTAACATAGTAACATCTTATGTCACATACTATTGGTAGAAGGCATGAATTAATTAAAACACTTTTTAATTTGTATTCATTTTGACTTAATATCATGAAAGCACTTGACTCTTCTAAGTGGAGGGAATTTCTTGCTAGCAAAGATCTCATAAAATTTTATCTTTTTTTATTTAGGTTTTCTATATCTTAACCATGCATCTCATACATTAATAGGATAAAGAAAGCATAAATAAGTAAATGCACCTAGCATACGCCTAATCATAAGCCATAACCAAGTAGTGCACTTTAGAGCCATAGGTGTACTACTTAGTTGATTTTAAGTAGATTGATTAAATCTAACTATTATAAAATTGTATCCCATACATTCAAGGGTCTTCATGTTTCCTTGTAACAATTAAATAAGAAATGAAATCCTCATTCCTAGTGATTTCACCTTCATAATATTTACAAGATACAAATAAAGAGGCATGCAAGTCTCAATTTAATAATACCCTTTTCAACAACTTGAAACAAATAAAATCAATATTAAAGGCTTATGCTCATACCCATTCATTCATCTTCCATTCAACAATTAAATGAACAATAAATAAGAATTGACATTCAATTTAACAAAATAAATGCTTATTTCATAAACAATTAATTAACTAGCAAAAATAGGCATAACAATTATGCATCTCATTTTTGCATGTAATTGAAGACTAACTTGAACAAGATTTTAAACGCATTCAAAAATGTTAAACATAATCTTGAAACATTTACACAATATTTGTGCATCAAAATATGTGAGAAAAATAGATAAGAGACATAGAACACCACAATAATTATCAAAAATGACCTTGTGGTAGCCTTGGCTAGGCTGCTGCCCAGCCATGTGCGCCCATTGCCTGCCAAGCTGGGCAACCCTACCAAGCCACCTCTTGGTCCAGTTTTTGGCCCCCATTTCATAGTTTTTGTGCCCCAAATCCACATGGACACTTTCATAACACATTTTCACACAACTTTGGAAAATTTTCAAATCTAAAAAACCTTTTAATAGTGGAAATTCAAGTACTCAAATATGCTTCAAAAATCAAGTAAGAATCAATATTCTTCAAATCTTCAATCAAACTCCAATTCAATTGGATTCAAAAATGACCAAATTACCATAAGGCCAAATTAAACATGCTATATCAATATATAACATAGATCAATTATACATCAACATTTAACATAATCATCTATGAATTAAAATCATACTAACATATGAATCAACACTTAAAACGTATATTAGCATATTTCAATTCATCAGCAAAGGTGCCATAAGCAACACCAACCAAACACTCAAATCCATGATTTTCATCAAGTATTTGGAAATATATATCAATTCATCACATGAATCAATCAAACAAAATCCAAATCAAATCATGAATTAGGCTCCAATACCACTCAAAGTAAGGAGCAACCCAAGGATCCAATTATAAAACCAAAAACAAAAAAGGCTAAATAAAACTTGTCTACTCCAAATTCAAGGATATAATTATGAAATTAAAATATATTTAACGGCAGAAAACTATCTTTGAACGCTTAATCCAAGGAAGATGAGGATGACAACATTGAGCTCTTCAAAACTGTCAATCAGCGTAGAGTAGGGAAACGCCAACAATTGACCTAGAAAATCAACTCCAAATAGGCTCAAAATTTGTCGAGGTATACTAAACACACTTGATAATATTCAATTAAAATTTCATCCATATCCAAGCATGGCAAGGCCTCCCAATCAACCTCCAAAGTTACTGCACTGCATTAGATCTTCAAGAGCGAAGTCCCCAAGTATGAAGCCTCTAATATTATGGTCCACACACTCACAATGAGCTCCACTCAGCTACAGAACTAAAGGAAGAAGAATAGAGGGATGGCCAAAAATGTGGAGAGCATGGTGAGGATTGTGTGAAACTTCAACACATAAGTGGATGACACTTTTTGGAGGGAAAAATGAAATCTAGCAACTTGCTTGCATTATTCTCAAATGGCTGGCCACCTCACTCTATTTATGGAGTGGATGGTGTGATGCTAGTTGGCATCCCACCCTCCAAGAGGTGGTTTGCTGACTTGGCAATCTACTTGCATGTGAAATGTGAATTTCTCTTATATTTGGATTTAATTTGACTCCACATTTCATCTCATGAAACGTATTGCAAATTAATCCCAAATTAACCTCAAATGAGCTCCTTCATTTGAATTTTCATCCAAAATTAATAATTCTCATATTAATTAAATTAACTCTTTAATTTAATTAATTTACTTGACTTAACTCTTTAAGTTAGAAAATGTCAACTTAACTCTTTGAGTTAACTTGACTAATTAATAGTCATATGATATCAATTATATTAACTCCTCAATTTAATTCATCTAATTTAACTCCTTAAATTTTTTTTGATCAATTTAATAATTAAATTAATCAAGCCATAATGATTAATAAATTAACCAACCAATTTTCCCCACAAAAATGGTAATGGTGAATTTTCTAACTTAGAAAATTCCTCCCATCAAATAGAACTTACTTTAGGCTTTTTTGTGTGACCATTAGGTTCTCCCATTCACCAGACATGGGATAACAACTCTTGTGATGCTTTGAATATTGAAATGTTCGCATTAATTTCAGCTCATTTAAACTAATAACTCTTTCAATTAATCTCTATTAATTGAAGAGTACTCAATCTCTATGGTCGATATCTAGCCTCAACCCTGTTGAGCCCAACTAATTGGTCAAAATGAATATAGTCATGGTGAACTATTATAACTCTATGCTTATCATACAAATACAGTCCTTTCGTCTCCTATCTCCCGAAAGAGACCTAGGGCAAGATATTTTTTAGTTCTCCAATAGTCTCGATAACTATATTTCTATTCCCAATGTTTAATTCAATTTTATGACCTCATCTTTGAGAAACTTCTTTTCCAAATTGTCATACTACCTTGGCCAAGGATTTCTTGAAATCAATCATCATAGAATACATAGAAAATTTACTCGCCCTTCAAAATGATGAGGAGATAGATCCCATCTTAGATATGATAAACCTCAATGTCTAATTAGCTCATACCTAATCTCAACCTGAAAGCGTTGCTAAGTGGTCAAGGAAGAGTCAAGGTATAAGGACCCAAAAATAAGGTTACTATGGATCTTCAAGTCAAATGACTAATTATATGCACTAGCATAAGTTGGAGAACTTATCACTACTGACTTGCCACTTTGACTATCTAGTGGATTTTCTGGGTGGGCCTTCAATGAACTTGTTCTCTAACAAGCATCTACTAACATGCACTCTTGTCTAATATGAATTGCTCATGAAATAGAGTAATATCCAAATTCATATCCAACTCCTTGGATTTACGCATCGTTAATGTAAGTTTATTTGAATCTTAGATGTCCTATATCTCATAAGATTCTACAACTTGGAATGTTTAAAATCACGAGCGTGTAAGACTTGTTTCATGATCACCTCCCATAGTACAACCAAGTCTCGTAGTCATGTGTGATTTAGGGGCCACAACCAAATGCTAGTGAAGTAAAATAAGCATAAGATAAAGATGGCAATTTAATATAAATATCATTCAATCAAGATTATGTCACAAGTGAAATAATTTACATGCAAATCTAATTGGTTGTAGGGTACTATTCCAGTACAAATTTGTCCACAGACAAAAGAATGTGAAAAATCTAATGATAGGTTCTCAAAAATATATAAATATTTTTGATTTTTCCTCCATAATACTAGAAAACAAGTTCTTGATCAAGTAGTAAAAGTGAAGGTTGGTTTGGCAAGTCCATGCACTATCCTTGCAGCTACTCCAGGAGTAAATTTTGCGATTAAGCTACCTTGGACAAAAGCCTAATGCATCAACAAATGATGAAAGGTTACAACTTTGCCGATAAAGTTCCTTTCTAGCAGAATTAGAATCAAATTTGGGAAATCACACCTTTATATTTGCTCACAAAGATAAGATTGTAAAACACAAAACATGTTTGCATTAGTACATTGATTTAATAACTGGTAAAATCTATTATAGGCCCGGATATTCTAGAAATGAAAACTATTCTATAAGAATCAAAATATTAGTTTCCAAACTAGTTCTCGTAAGATACCAAGTTTGAAATGATGAATTAATGGTGAATACTCGAATTTGAACTTATGTTTGGATAAAAGTGGAAATAAGCTGCTGCTATGGAGTGTTTTGCAATATATATGTAGCTTGTGCAGGAAGTAAGCTTTAAATTTTGATCTTGATAAGAAATTTTTCCGAAAAATTAGTAAATAAGAATTTCTTGTTCTTAGGGAGAAGAAATTGACTTAAGATTTATAATAAAGGTATTTTAAAATATAGAAGAAATGATCTTTGAAGTGACGGTTTAAGTAACACTAATTAGATATTAATAGGAAAAATGCAAGTACAAAATGGTGACAGAGATCTTTCATCTTTATGTATAGTATATACAATATAGGGGCGTATGTGCTGTTTATATGCACTCACTCACATGGGTGTGTGCCTAACCATCCAAAGACACCACAATCCTATTAGGCATCAAATTACCTTAATCCCATAATAATATATGATATGAGATTCTTGCTATAACGATAATTCTATAATCAACCAATAACTAGTTTAGTATATGCACTCATCTGTAAGGTGACAAAATGGTGTCAGAGATCTTTTATCTTTATGTATAGTATATATAAATATTGGGGTGCATGTGTTGCTTATATGCACTCACTCACATGGGTGTGTGTTTATTCATCCAAAGACACCACAATCTTGTTAGGAATCAAATTACCTTAATCCCATAATAATATATGATATGAGATTTTTGCTATATTGATAATTCTATAATCAACCAATAACTACTTTAGTACAAGAACTAATAAATTGGAATGAATAATGAGATAATAAACTTATACAAGTGAAAAATAAATAAATCTATACATCTACTAGGATTTGAATCAAAGACCTCACGCATACTTGTAGAGTTGTGATTAGATTATAGCTTTGAAAACGTAGATATGATATTGGTAGATTTAAGCATGTGATGTTTGGAACAATATGAGGAAACATGGAGTAAGAACATTAAAAAATGTTGCAATTCACATTGACAAAATCCACAATTTTAGAAATCAGAAAAAGAGTTGCAATAAATTTGTCAAATCTACAAGTATTGCAAATAATATTGAAATTTTATCAAAATAATTAAAAACAAAAAAAAATTGTGAGAAATACGAGATTAAGGTTTGAAAATCTAACATCAAATTGCAATGAGTAGAAGCCTAACTCAAGAGAATGTCGGATCTACTAAGGCTTGAACTAATGTAATAACAGACCTTGATGTGAGAAGAAGTTTCCAATTAAAGCAATGGGAAGTTTTCTGATAGAAAAGTTCCTATGGAACAAATGGGAAGCTCTAATTTAGGCAGGAAAATTTTTACCCACTCGAAAAAGATGCTTGTTTCTTTTATATTGGAGGGAATTTTTACCTTGTTGCGGTTTTAGAGAACTGTCCCAAATATACAAGAGAGGTGATTTCAAATCACCGCTACAAATTATAGAAATTAGCGGTGGTTGATCTCATATCCGTCATTAATTCAAATATTTTGCAGCATCTTGTTTTGATTTGCTAGTAAATAAAACATTTTTTTGCGATGGTTTATTAAGAACTACCACTAGATGAAATAATTTTGTGGTCCTTATCTATTCAGAGGTGGTTTTACCAAACCATTGCAAATTAACTGCCACAAATCAGCTTGTTTCATGTAGTGCTCGAAATGTGGTGAGAGCTTTAAATAGTCCACTCATAAATTAGCATCACCTTTGCCTCAACCACCTCAAAAACTTATCAAAATCCTTAAATTCTTTGACCAAGTCTTTGTAAGTAGCATTTGTGAGTATACTTCCAATGTAGGAGTTTATGAACTTCTGCTCACTTTTTATCTCTTTGCTTACTTTGCTTTTAAGTGCTTATGCTCTTTTAGTAATTGGGCTAGCTCTGTCTCTATTTGACTTTGCTAGTTAACTGCTTTGGCAATCTCTTTCTTAAGATGTTTTATCATAGCCAAAGCTTTTTCTCTTTGGCGAGACATTTGCTAGGTAAAGTTCTATACCTATACTCCAATAAAAAAGTGCTCAAGAGTAAAGAACCATGGCAAAGTTACAAAGCAAAGGAACAATAATGAAGAAAATTGAAGTAAGAAAATAAATTCATACTTGAGCAAAATCACCAGCAATTATCTTAGCCAACTGAATAGAGGAGAATAACTGCAACTTCCCTTGATCATACTCGCTTCATATATCCCACATATGAATAGTTCTAAAAGCAATCTCATCTATATCTAATTAAGGTCTACCCCACAACTCTACCAAGTTGTAATAAAAGAGTTCTTTTCCTTCATCAGCATAAAAAAGATAAGTAAATTGTGGGCAAGTTGTGGACTTACAAGCACACTTCCTTGTGGGACCAAAAGGCAACATCTCAATGTCATCATCTGCAGTAGGCACACCCCCTAATGGTACCATAGAGCATGCACCTTGCTTGGGCATTGACTTAAGGTCTCAGATGATGCCTATTCGTAGTCTCTTTATGATGCATCTCTACAATGCGTTTCTCATATATTCCTCTCTTTGCTCTCCGAGCATAGATCCTAGAGATATCAATCTTTTGTTCCTACAAAAGAATAGAGGACAAATAAAGTCAAAACATAAATAATACACGAAAACATGAAAGAAGTAAATATATGCACATGAATAGAAGTCACACGTCCAAAGACAAAACATGCAAAGTATCAATTTGAAACATATAGGTGACATCAAAAGGAGAATCAAACAACCCTGTTTAACAAAACTCATGCAAAGATTGCGATGAACTTAACTAGGATGAATAAAAAAAAAAGAGAACTACTCCACTCGTAAGGATTATCCCACCCCTCATCTTGAACAAAAGAGAACTTACCTTCCAAGGACCTCTCAAATGTAAGTAACCTACACAAAAACTTACTATTTAGCTTAGGAAAAAAAATGGAAGAATAGCTCATTTGGCATTGTATGCACTCTAAATAGAGTTTGGTAATTTTCTAAAGATATTTGCAAGCCCAATTCACTCAAATGCTATATAAACTATACAAAAAATGCAAAAAAGTAAGGCATGAATTATCTCAAACAGACACTATAACTTTGCACTATATCTAACAAAGAGGGTTTGGAGGAAAAAAAAAACCCACAAGTAAAGTAACTACTAAAGACAATAATATATCCTTTTGGAGGTAACTTTATGCTATCTTAAGGAGAAGAGAGGATGAACTTAAACTCGTTAGAGACACAATCGTATGCCTCAAATTATCTCACTCTTCTAGTTCGAGTAGATACTTGATTTCTGTCGTCTTCATGAAACTACTATCCATAATAGGAATACCCTCAGACTCCTTATCAACAAAACCTTCCTCTTTACAATCAAGACTAGATGATGAAGACGATTCGCTAATCTTTCTCTTACTATGAGACTCCTCAAAATTCTCTTAGTCCTGGACTGACCAAACATCTAATAGAGGATTGACTTATGTTGTAATACTATGTAGAGCACGACCTTGATAAGTTCTAACCAACCCACATGCATTGTAGGTGCCAAAGGGTGGCCCCCTGTGGGAACTTGAGGCTAGTACCTAGCAAGTGTTAGCCTTCGGTGCTACGTAAGCTCCATGGCTGGGTAGCCATGGAGCCACCACCATAGCTCCTCGTCCACTTCCCTACCTGGTGATCCCTTGAAAACTCCTTTGCTAGACTCAACATAGAACTAGACCTATTCTCAGTCAACTTTGGGCCAAACATAAATCCCAGAATTCTCACTGACTCAGAAGAAGTTGTGAAAAAATTTGCAAGCAAGGGAATCAAGAAGAAAGAAATAAAATAAAAAGTCCAAGGAGTATCTGTGACATTACTTTGAGGACTCATCTTAATACTCCTAGTGGAACCTTCCTTCCTTTTCTTTCTATCCTTATCTAAGATGGAGTTTTCCATTCTTTTCACTAACTCCCTAGGTGCCAAGTGCCAACAATCCCACCTTTATGGAGCACCTCTTAAGTGATCCTGATGACTTTAAAACCTACTCAGCCCCAACTTAAATAGTAGTTGAAAACTTGCAAACACCTAATTCAAGAATAATTGATCAAATTAAAATAAAAATAAATTAATAAATTAAATTCATAATATATTTTAGATGCAAAATTAAAAATTCCCCAATCGAAAATAATGGTGATTGATGATACTGCTAAAAATTGAATATAAGAACAATTTGATAAATTGACTAAAATTAGCAATGAACCTAAGATTAATTAACTAAATAAAAGGGTTAGAGAGCTCAAAGGACAAACCAAACCCATAAAAAAAACAAAAAAACTCTAGTGAGTTTGAGCCCACGAAGACTAAAGGCTACAAGTACCATGTGGTACAAAGAATTGGGAAGAAGAAATAATTCACAACCATTCTCAAAATCGAAGAATTATCGAGAAGAGAAAGTCTCTTTGCATGCATTTCCAAGGAAAATGAAATGACACATTGCTATCTTCCGAGAAGAACCGCACTCTATTTTCAAACAACATTAGGTATAAATACAACCGTTAATAAAAAGATAAGAGAAAACAAAAGAATCTATCAAACCAATGGGCTTTGATGATTAAGAATACTTTCATATTCGGAGTTAAGAAGAAATAGATTTTCATATTTTTATATTATAAATAAATAAAGAATTATTTATTTCAATCAAAAGTTAGAAAATTTTCTAGAATATTCAAACGAATAAATATTGTTTGACTAATATAAAATCAAGAACCAACCACCATCTTTTAATTCTAAATAAAAGTTTAAAATTTAAAAAATTTAGTGAAGGTTCAGTGAATCTTAGTCAAAGATCTGCGTCAATATATGTAATATTCTAAATACATAGTTCTTATCTTCGAAATTATTACAATTTGATTGAGAAAGGTAGTTTAGTAAAGCTGTAATAGTTTTTTTAATCTTAGTTAATAAAGAAAAAAAATTATCACTTATTAATAATTTATCCAATAATGATAAATATTTAGTTTTTAATTAAAATGATAAATATCTAGTTGTTGTTAAGAAAATCAACTATATTTTGAATTTGAATTAAATTGTTACTTATCCAAATAAATTTTAAATTTTTTTACACAAATGAATAATTAATGACCAATAAAAATTCTTAATTTAATTAAAAAATTCAAAATTTTATACAATTTAAGATTTAATCAAAGTTGCACAATTAAAATCACACCATTGACATATTATAATTATACATATAATACGATATTTCTGTCTGTTAAAATTAAATACATTACTCTAAATAAAGTAAAGAAAACACGAAACTTTTTTGTAAAAGCAAATTCGAAGCATGTAGAAAATAAAATTCAATCAGTGCTCTCACACAAGAAAACACATTTACAAAAAATAAAAAATATATAAAAAGAAAAAAGGGAGAAAGAAAGAAAGAGGAAGAAGAAGAAAAAGAAAAAAGAAAGTTCAGTTAGATTTTAGGAGATATGGGCCTTTTGCAAAGGCTACATTTGATATAGAATTTAAATAATAGTAGCTATTATAATAGTGGGTGATTATGTGAAATTGAATTATTTATTATTTTGTTTGATATAAGAAATTGACATACAAATTAGGCACTATTCAAATCTTTAATAATCTCATATGATGTAATTGATACTGATCACTAATATTATTTTTACTAATTTGTCCCTATTATAGTATGCTTAATAGCCCACATTTCATATATTATTTTCTTGGAGTCCCCATGCAATTTACACCCCTATGAAAATCAAAATGAGCATAAAACTCTTTTTGTAATAAAAAACCCACATAAAAAATTCTCTTAAAAAATTATATCATATAAAATAATTCTAACATTATATACATAAAAAGTTAAAAAAATAAAAAATTAAGAATATAAATTAAAAATATATAATTAACAATTTTATATTTGGGACGATTTTAAAATTAAATATATATTATATATTATTTGTTAGATCAAGTTTCTTATGATCAAAATATTTTTTATTTTCATGACAACCTTTGCATTAAAATAATGACAGTAATCTCCAATATTTTTGTACATAAAATAATACATTTGAAATCGAGTGCTAGTTGGTTGTCAAAAAACTCACCAATTGGAGGGCATAAAAGACATTTGCTTATTTTATCAGGCGCAACGGTGGTGTGCAATTATTCAGTTGCATCCCTTCAGATGTGATGACAATAACACATAAATTAGTGTACAATACTGAACTTATGATTAAATGCGAATTGATCCAACAAATGTAATATCGCAAATCAAAAAAATTATTAAATAAGATTCAAATATGCAATTGACCCTATTAGTACAAATCAATTGACCCTAAAAAAGACTAGGGTCTCGCCGTCCTGGTGCATTCCCTAACTTTTGAAATCAGCGACTGTTGAAAATGAAAGAGTCTAAAAGAGAATTAGAGAAAATATTTAATTATGGAGATGCAAGGTATCGATCCCCATACTCTCACATGCTACGCAAGCACTCTTCCATCTAAGCTACATCCCCTTTGATCTCACTTTGTAAAATTTTAAAAGTTACATGCTAGTTTACTCGATTATTTTATTAAAAATAACAAATGCTTTTGACTTACATAAATGTGTACGTTATAGTTATTACAGATCCATATAATAAACAGTCAAAAGCTTGAAAAGTTGGACTTACATTATAGTAAATGTGGCATTAATTTTGTCATGGAAGTATTTTAAAGTTTAATGTTAACAACAAAAACAATGAAAAGGAATAAGGCGGAGTTACAATATAAGACATTTATGGTGAGGTTTAATTGTATTTTATTTGTATGAGGTATGTCTTGAATAAATAACATGTCTTTTATAAATTAGTTATTTTTAATTTCATAATAAGTTATTGCTTTATACTAGAGATAATTACAACAACCTCCCTTGAAATTTGGTGTAAGTACAATTAGACCCCTTAGATTTTGAAAAGTAACCTTTACTTTCCTTGTTGTTAATGAACATAAAAAAATCCTAGCAAAAAGTGTTAAATGTACCTATCATCCTTAATAATTTAAAAAAATTATAAAAAAAATAAAAAATGTAAAAATAAAAATACCCATCTATATCTTGATTTAAAAAATATTTAGATATTTATACATAGTACACATATATATGCATATATAATCACATGTATATATAGATATAAAATATATATGTAACATATATAGCTATATATATACACACCTGCATATTCTTTGATGGAGTATGAAGAACGGGGGATGGAAGCAGTGCGGCCACCACAACCATCGGCCATAGCGACCACTGGCCAGATCTGGATTTATCTAGATATGGCCCGCACAAAATGGGCAGCCAGCCATGGCATGCACTTGGTTGCCATGGCCACCATGGGATAGGATTACAGGGTGTGGCGGCATGGGTTTGGGAAATGATGCATATATATCTCTAGCCCGAGTTAAAGTAGTTGTGAAGGCTACAATTGGAAAGCCATTCAGCCCTAGCTCACCCCTAATAGACAAAGCCGGGCTGAATTTGGAAGAAAGCAGCTAAGATGAGGGTGCGAGGTGCCCGAGCTGAATTTAGAAAGAAGTAACCAAGATGAGAGTGCGAGGTACCTGAGCTGAATTCAGAAAGAAGTATCCACAATGAGGGTGTGAGGTGCCCTAGTTGAATTTAGAAGAAAGCAGCCAAGATGAGAGTGAGGGGTGCCCGAGCCGAATTCAGAAGGAAGTAGCCAAGATGAGGGTGTGGGTTGATCGAGCTGAGCTCAGAGTTATGGCTTCAGCTCAACACACAACTAGAAGATAAGGAACGTGGGCAACACGTGGCACCGTGTTAATCAACTCTGATGTATGTGGATAGTTAGAGGCTTACTGGGCGGTTATAATCCCAATTAGTGGGATTCTTAGGCATATAAAAGGCCTTGTACGAGATTATAGAAAAGCAGATATACCAGATCACTGTTCTTAATTTTTCAATTGGTGCTTTAATAGATTATTCCTTTTGGCATTAATTTAGCGCCATCTGTGGCAATCTCGATTAGGAGTTGAGATGTGAGAATGGGTGATTTAGAAGAGAGCGGAGAGATAGGTATAAGGATGATGTCACAGAGTGTGCCGATGTATGCGCAGTCATAACCGCCATGCCATCAACTACGGTGTCATAGCTAGCAGTTACTGAAGGAAGGGTTACCCCGATATCTCCTATAGTGGGGCAAATGACTACAGAACAATTGGCCAACTTCTTATGGTCAACATTTGGCGTTATCACTGCCACCTAATTTGCAAAAACTATGTAGGCACCCCTCTTCCAGTGCCGCTAGGCCCCATGGTCATCCCTTTTCTGCTAGGAATGACACCCAATATTTCGCTGCTTCCCACTTCAGTACCTCTCCCAAGATTTGTTAGCCCTATATCTCTAGCAAGGGCGACGGTCACTCCGGTAGTGCACATGCTTGGGAGTGTAGCCCTCCTGCAGAGCCCCAAAGCTACCTTGGTGTCAGGAGCAGTTGTACAAGGCATGGTGATAGCTAAGCCACCTTTCCCTAGTAATCCAGGACTGGTCATAGGAGGATAGGAAGTCATAGCGGCACCAGTCAGAGAAACACTGGATGAACCTAGAAAGTAGTGTGCATGAAACATACCCAAAGAGGCCCAAATAAAGATCCCCACACACTTAGCAGATGCAAAAGCAGTGGTGGAAAGTTAAATCTTGGTATGACATGGCATGGATAGGAGGGACAAGTCTCAGTTAGATTGGATAGAGAAAATGGAAGAAATGAGAAGGGAGATGGAAGAGATGAGGAAAAGAATTGAAGGGAGAACGGGAGAAAAAGTTAAGGCCTTACCATTGGATGAAGCCATATTGCATGATCCATTCTTGAAGAACCACAAGTCCTTTAATATGTTCAGGTACACAGGCACTGCCGACCCTATTGATCACTTGTGCGAATTTAAGAACTTATCCCTGCTATACTAATTCTCGGATAGAGTGAAATGTATGACTTTCCTTACCACCCTAGGAGGGGCTGCTTAGATATGGATTATGCAATTACTAGCCCAATTTATTCATACATTCGATGAATTTGGACGAAGATTCCTACATCAACTCACCAATAACAAACAGTATAGGAGAAGTACATAGAGCTTACTTTCTTTCCCACAAGAGGAGGCTAAAAACTTGAGAAGTTTTGTGAGACGGTTTACTACGGTTGCTTTGGAGGTTCCTTTGGCCAGTCTAGAATTATTAAGTGGTACTTTCGCTCAAGGGTTGTGACCTGGTCCTTTTTTTTTATTCATAAGCAGGAAGCTAGCAAAAAGTTATGATGAGCTCCTAAGGCAGGTAGAGAAATATATTCATGAGGAGGAAGACTGTGAGGTGAAGGAAAGGGAGTTGAAGGAGAAAATAAGGGACAGAAGAGAAGATCTTGCCAATAAAAAACTTAGGCAAGAAGAGAGACCTAGAACTATGATTGTGCGGCAAGTGAAAGTTCCACTAGTGATGGGGCTAAAATTTGATCACTATACCCCCCTACGGTAGCCTAAGAAACAAGTTATATAGGCTATTGAGCATCTTAACCTACTTCGATAGCCATGCTCCCATAGAGACCTACTGAGATGACCCAAGTTTAACAGATTTTGTTGCTTTCACAATGAGTACAGGTATGAGACGGAAGAATGTGACCACTTGTAGAATGAGTTGGAGTAGCTAGTGTGGGATGGACAACTGAATGAATTTGTACTCAAAGTAGGAGCCGAAGGCAGAGACAAGTGCCCTGCACAAATCTGGGAGGGATAATTGAAAATCTGACAACCCAATGGAGAAAATGATGCTAAAAATAAAACTATCAGAAGGGTGATTCATATGATCTTGGGAGGCCCGGCTAAGGGAGACACTCACCGAGCTAGGAGAGTGAGGGCCTGAGCTGTAGTACATAAAAATATAAAAGTGGCATCAATCTCAACCATTAACGATATCCCAGTTATCCAGTTCAGACCACAGGACCTGAAGACACTGCATCTGCCTCATTAAGATGCTTTGGTTATTATAGCGATGATAGCTAACTTTGAAGTGGCCTGCATTTTTGTTAATGGAGACAGCTTGGTAGACATTCTTTTCTATGATGCCTTTTAATAGATGTATTTGGAAAACACCATGCTTGAGCCAGTAGAAATGTCACTCTTTGAATTTTCAAGAGAAGCGGTTCGGCCTAGGGGATGGATTTCTTTGCTAGTTTCTTTAGGGGTAGGAATGTATCGAAAGACATGTATGGCAAATTTCTTCATAGTCGATGCTCCCTCAGTGTATAATGTGATTTTTGGCAGGCTTATGTTGCAGCTCTTCTAGGTGGTAGCTTTCCTATACCATATGAAGTTGAAGTATGTGGTGGGGTGATTGGTAAGGGAAGTAGTGGAAGATCAGTATACTTCCAGAAAGTGCTATGTAGTTGCAGTAAGAAAGGGATGCCATAAGGGTGATGAGGCCGGATGTAAGCAAAGGCAAAATGTCACGGGCACAACTCTGGGTGCAGAAAAGTAGCAGAAAATTGAACTTAAGGGAGAGCTTCTATCAATAGAGTTGGTCCCAGGAGATCCCAATATGATCACACGGATAGGTTCCCACCTGGAGACTAACTTAAAGGTAGAGCTAATTGTTGCACTAAAGGATTATGTGGATGTTTTTGCCTTTTTTGTCAAAGACCTTACAGGTATAGACCCAAAGGTGGCTAAGCACAAGCTTAATATGGACCCAACCATCAAGCTAGTCAAGCAAAAAAAGAGGCATTTTGGTCTTAAGAAAGATTGCATAATCCAAGAGGAGGTGGAGAAGCTTTGGATGTAGGGCATATTATGGAAATCCAGTTTCCTAAGTAGATTGGATGTTTAAGCACCAGATCGATCAAAATATGAAAGTATATGTTGATGACATACTGGTAAAAATTGCAAGCTGAGATGAACATGTTAGGTATTTGAGGGAGACTTTCGAAACCCTGCGCAAGTATGGGATGAAGTTGAACCCAGAGAAATGTGCATATAGAGTAAAGAGAGGCAAGGTTTTGGGCTATTTGGTGACAAAAAGGGGAATTGAGGCTAATCCAAAAAAAATTCAAGCTATTTCGGAGATGAGTCCCCCCCAGAATTGTGAATGAAGTCTAAAGGTTAGCTAGAAGGATAGCCGTTCTAAAAAGATTCATATCTAGGTTAGTTGACAGAAGTTTACCTTTTTTTAGAATATTGCGGAAGGCAAAATAATTCGAATAGGGGGAAGTAGCATAATACACGTTTGAGAAGCTGAAAGCTTACTTAGCAGAGCTTTCTTTGCTGACGAAGCCCACCCTAAGGGAAACTCTATATTTGTATTTAGTAGCATTTGATCAGGTAGTGAGCTTGGTACTTGTAAGGAAGGATGGAATAGTATAGAAGTTGGTATACTATATCAGCAAGATCCTGCATGCTGCCGAGCTAAGATACCCAAAAATTGAGAAAATGGAACTAGCTCTGGTGGTCATGGCAAGAAGGTTACGGCCTTATTTTTTTTTTATCTCATCTTATATTTGTGCGAACTAACCACCCTTTGAAGCAAACTCTTGGGAAGGCTGACATGGCAAGAAGACTAGTTAAATAGTCTGTGGAGTTAGGGGAATACAATATTGGCTATGCTCCCAAGAATGCCATAAAAGCGTAGGCCTTGGCGAATTTTGTAGCAAATGCACCTATAAGGGGGGATGAAGGTTTGTGGATGGGCCATTAAGACATAGAGGGAGCAGAGCTGGAATTATTGTTCTTGATCCTGAAGGTGAAGAGATGGAGTTTGCAGTAAAGTTTCATTTTAAGGCCCTCAACAACGAAGCAGAATATGAGGCTGTGATATGGGGAATTAAAATGGCTATGCAGAGTGGTGCCAGATGCGTCCAGGTGTTCATTGATCCACAATTGGTAGTGAAGCAGATCAAAGGATAGTATGAGGCTAAAGAAGCTAGAATGAGTAAATATTTGCAACTGATGGATAAGTTACGACAACATCTGGTTGAGCTTCAAATAACCTAGATACCTCAGGAGAATAACAACAAGGCAGATTATTTGGCCAAGATAGCCAGCTCTCTCAATGAGTGTAATACTCGGTGAATCATGATCTACAAGTTGGAGAAAGGAAGTCTCGAAGCTAAAGTCCTCATGATGGAAGGAGGTCAGGATTGGAGGACCCCTATCATACGATATCTGTAGGGAGACAACCTAGTGACTAATTATAAAATTGCACATGCGAGCAACACGATTCATCATGGTGAATGGACTGCTGTACAAGAGAGGTTTTTCTCAACCATTGTTACGCTGTTTGTCCCCTCAGGAAGAGGAATACATCATGCGAGAAATTCATGAAGGATGCTGTAGGAATCACCTAGGAGGGACTTCACTAGCTTCTAAGACTATCTGAGTTGGGTACTTTTGGCCTTCTGTCTGAGCTTATGTAGGAGAGTTGGTGAAGAAATGTGACAAGTGTCAGAGGCACGCCCAAGTCAGCCATATACCCACAAGCCCATGCATGGAATGAGTGCCCCTTGCCCCTTTGCTAAATAGGGAATGGATATTGTGGGACGTTTCCCTATAGCATCCTGGTAGAGGAAGTTTCTGTTGGTTGTAATGGATTATTTCAGGAAGTGGGTAGAAACAGAGCCTCTGGTTAAGATAACTGAGAACGAAGTGCTCAAATTCTTATGGAGAAACATAGTATGCAGGTATGGCATCCCCAATGAGTTGATCTTGGATAACGGAAGGTACTTTCAGAGGGCCAAAGTGCAAGCCTAGTGCAAGGAAATGAAAATTGCCCAACACTTTAGCACCGTAGCCTACCCTCAAACCAATGGGCAAATTGAGGTCATCAATCGCAATCTTTTGATGAGTCTAAAGAAAAGGTTGAACCAAGCTAGTAATGGTTGGGTGGATGAGCTTCCCAGCGTATTATGGGCTTACAAGACTACGCCGAAAGTGTCAATCAGGGAAACACCTTTTAGTATGGTCTATGGTGTGGATACACTGATCCCAGCTGAGGTAGGCCTGGAATCACATCGGGTGTTGACATACAACCCTAAAGAGAGTAGGGAGTTGCTCAATAATTCTTTGGATATGATCAAAGAAAAGAGGAAAAATGCTTACCTCATGTTGGCTAAGTACAAGCAAAGGATCCAAACCATCTTCAACAAAAAGGGTTAAGCCTCGTAGTTTCCAAGTGGGAGATTGGGTCTTAAGAAGAGCGGATGCACTGAGGAACATCGAAAAATTGAAACCCAACTGGGAGGGACCCTATAGGGTGATTACAGTGCTAAAAGGGGGAGTGTATGAGCTGAAAACGGTAGAAAAAAAGAAATTAGCTCGTCTGTGGAATGTGCAGAATTTGCGGTGTTTTTACATGTAATTTCTTTTAGAATTTGCTTTTCTATTCCTACTTTACATTAGCTTTGTTTTGCTATTCGTACTTTAGTTTTGTCTCATAAAAATTAGACCAAGTTAATTTCCATTTCTTGTAAGCTCAAATTAGGTAGGATCAGCCTACCTCTTGTTAAGTTTTGAAAATTAGTCATGTTTGTTCTTTTAAATCTCATTGATTTGAACACAATGGATGAATGTCTAACTAAAAATGGTGAATGCCAAAAAAATTAGTTTGGTTGATCTAAACAACTGAAGATGGCGAACGCCACAAAAAATCAGTTTGGTTGATCTAAACAACTGAAGATGGTGAATGCCACATAAATTAGCTTGACTGATTTGAACATAATGGATGAATGTCCAATTGAAGATGGCGGTGAATGCCACATAAATTAGCTTAACTAATTTGAACACTATAGACAAATGCCCAAATAAAAATTAGCTTAGCTGATCTAAACAACTGAAGACGGCGAATGCCAAATTAAAATTAGCTTAGCTGATCTAAACAACTGAAGACGGCGAATGCCACAAAAATTATCTGTTGATCTAAATAATTAAAGATGCGGAATGCTACAGAAATTAGCTTGACTGATTTGAACACAATGGATGAATGTCCAACTGAAGATAGCGAATGCCAAATAAAAATCAACTTGGCTGATCTAAGCAACTGAAGATGGCGAATGCTATAGAAATCAGCTCAACTGATTTAAACACTATGGATAAATATCTAACTAAAGATGGTGAATGCCAAATAAAAATTAGCTTGATTGATCTAAACAACTGAAGACAGCGAATGCCACAAAAATTAGTTCAGTTGATCTAAACAATTAAAGATGGTGAATGCCACAGAAATCAGCTCAACTAATTTGAACACAATGGATGAATGTCTAACCGAAGATGGCAGATGCCAAATTAAAATCAACTTGGCTAATCTAAACAATGGAAGATGGCGAATGCCACAGAAATCAGCTCGATTGATCTGAACGTAATGAACAAATGTCGAAGGATAACGAATGCCAATCAAAAATTAGCTCGGCTAATCTAAGACAATTAAGCATGGCTAATCTATAATTACAGAGGAATACCTTAGCCGCTTGTAGGAAGTTGGAGTTGATATAGACTCAACAAAATTAAAGGGCAAAATGGTCAAAACTTCAAAATAAAGATCCTTCTTTTCTATTCAATGATACAATCACATTTGTTGCCAAAAAAAAAAAGAAAGAAGAAAGAAGAAAAAAATTGCCCTAACAGGTGGGTAGGGTGCCTTACAGAGAGAAGAAACTTTCTTTCAATTGCTAAGGCCAGCCAACTCAGGAGGAGATGTAGTAGCTGACGTGTTAGCCTTGTTCAAAGGCTTAGCTCTAGAGAATGCCTTAGCCCTTACTAAAACCTCAATTTCTGACCCCAGCTCGGCTACAGATTAAGGCTTAGTAGGATCACCTTTAACCTCACCAGTAAGGTCATCTTCATCTTCTGAGTTCGATGGAAGAGATTCTGGCCTAATCATTTAATCTGCATTCTTATCCAATTGGCCTATGCGTAGCACTCCTCTAGCCTCCAACTGGTCCACACAGATATTGATGTCGTGATGGTAGTATTTTAGAGCTTCTTTTTCAAGTATTTGCTTGAAATCATTGCTCTTCAGATACTCACTCAGGCGTGATCTCCAGCTAGCATCCAGAAAGTTCTTCCCCTCCTTAATATACTAGAATACCTCGAAGAAGGTATCCCACCCCTCATGACGTCCTTCCTCTCTAGCCTTTTTCAATGCTTCTTCCTATTAAGACATCAGCTCGATTATCTTCAGCTTAGACTTGGCTAGGCTGTCGGCCACCTCATCACGCTTGATCTGCAAAGTCAAAAGTTATTGCCTCAAGTCTGCAAACTAGCTCATATCGGCGTGAAGCTTGTCCAGCTTGGCCTTCAGCTTCTAGTTATTCGTCTCTAGTTGTTAGCGCTCCCATTCCCATCATGCGAGAACGTTCCTCACAAGGATATTCATCTAGAATAAAAAAGAAGAAAAAAATCAGGAAAAGCAATAAAAGTAAAAGTTCAGCTTTTGGAAGTAGTATACCTTGGAAAGATAGGAAGTGAACTAATTGTGAAGGATGTCAAAGAGCATTCCGTTGCTATATACACGTAATATTCTTTCAAATATTTCATTGAGGTGGGGTATTTGGATAGGAAATGTATGTCCTTTTGAGATGTAAAGTAAAACAGCCCAGAACCTAAAGAGTTGGGATAAAAAAGAGAATGGAAAAGGATAGTCGTAGGCTCTACTTGCAAGTGTCTACATTAGATGATGAAGTCGATCATTAACCTAAATGGATTCAGGGTGAACAGATTAAGTGGAATGCCCAAGCCTCTAGACACCAACCTAAACAGCTCGAGCAAAGAAAAATGTAGCCCACTGTGCAACTATTCTACATAAAAGCATAGAAACTCTGAAGGGGGGTGATGCGATCGATCTGAAGATTTGGGCACTACTATATGATACTCATCTAGGATGCCCATGATCTCTCTCAGCCTACAACTCTTGTACCTAGTCATCCTAGAGAAATATATTTCATAATAAGGCAGTTCCGCCTGAGTCATTCCCTACTCAGTCTCCCTCATCACCTCTGATAGGTTACTGAGAACTAAGTCATTTGAGTCACTGTCCCCAACCAACTCAATAGACATTTTGGGTCTCAAAGAACTTTAATGAAATAAAAGTGAAAAATGCAAAGTAAAGAATTAGAAAAAACTTGGACTCATTTTCTAGAGATGTGAAAGGTAAGTAGAGTTTTCTTCAAATAGCGATGTTGACCGCTATGTAGTCGGTAGAGTATTGCCAAAGTGCGTAGAGGAAATGGAGAGAGAAAAAAATGGGGGAGGGGTTGCAGAAATGGCAAAGAAAAATGAAAGCTTAACAGGCGCATGGCTTTTATAAGGAAAGGAAAGGGCTTTTGGATTCCCAAATATAAACTCTACTGTACACGTGTCTCTGGGGATATGTAAGATAGGACAACTTAATTAATGTTGCAGATAAGACAGATGAACTTGGGGAAGGACAAGGTAATAATGGTTATTCCTTGGAAAGGGGCGAAATTATTGCAAACCCGTCTGAGTCTATTTTGGGCACCATTTAGCTTGGTTGAGCATCCTATTGGGAATACACAGTGTCATCTCTTACATCGCTTCAACTCACTCTTCATCCACCATTAGCTCGGATTGTCATAGTTCAAACCTTTTTGAACTTAATTTTTAGGGGAAGAGGTGATGTGTATGTATCTCTAGACCGAATTAAAGTAGTCGTGAAAGCTACATTTGGAAAGCTGTTTAGCTTGAGCTCACCCCCAATAGACAAAACCGAGTTGAATTCGGAAGGAAGCAGCCATGATAAGGGTACGAGGTGCCCAAGTTGAATTCAGAAGGAAGCAGCCAAGATAAAGGTGTGAGGTGCCTAAGCTGAATTCAGAAAGAAGTAGCCACGATGAGGGTGCGAGGCGCCTAAGCTAAATTCAAAAGGAAACAGCTAAGATGAGGGTGTGAGTTGACCGAGTTGAGCTCAGAGTTACAGCTTCAGCTCAACACACAATCAGAAGATAAGGAATATGGGCCACATGTGGTGTCATGTTAATCAACTCTGATGTATATGGATAGTTAGAGGTTCAATGTGCGGTTATAATCCCAATTAATGGAATTCTTAGTCATATAAAAGGCTTGTACGAGATTATAGAAAAGCAGATATACTAGATCTCTGTTCTTAATTTTTCAATTGGTGCTTTGGTAGATTATTCCTTTTGGCATTAGGAAAGATGAGATAGAAAACAGAAAAGAATTATTTGAATAGTTTTTAAATTATTTTAAAATTAATTATGTATTTAAAATTATTAATTATTTTGTCATAAATAATTTTAATATTTTATGAAATTTTATTAATATTGATATCTATGTAAATTTATTATAAGTAGCTTAAATTATTAAAATTATACTAATTTAATAAACAATAAATTTTTGTGTTTTAAGAATTATGTTAAAATTGTTAGAACTATATTTTTAATATTTGAACACAATTATTTAATATTTCTGAAATGTTAGTAATATTTAATATGTGTAAATTTATAATGATTAATTTAAAATTGTTAACAGTATGCTAATTTAAAAAATAATAAGTTTGTATTTATTAAGGACTTGTTTACAACATAATTTTACATTATAGCAAGTTTATTTTTATTAATCATTTTTAGGTTATTTAAAAAGTACCAAATATTAATATATATCACATATAATTAATTGTATTTTCTGAAATGCAGCTCAAAATTTTTCTGTTATTGTCTTAAAAGTGAAAATGTGCCTAAAGATATTAAAATGCATTATGTATGGAATTTAAAAATAATTTGAAGTAGTATGATAAATAGGAATAGATCTATTTGTCTTTTTAAGGATATAAAGAAAAAGTTATGTAAAGAAAAATTCAATTTAATAAGTCCAATATATATTATATATAAAGTATTTAATTGGTTGGAGTCTAAATAATAATAATAATAATAATAATAATAATAATAATAATAATAATAATAAATTCTTATTCCATCAATGTAGCTAGTATTTTAGTGCAATGTACCATTAACATACTATTAGAGTCCACTTTAACAATTTGTATAACAAGTAAAATGTATTTTATTCTGTTGTCAACTCATCAGCCAAAAAAATGACTACGATTTTATATTTTATATTAGATGGCTCATATTAAAAATATATTTGCAATACTCACATGAGATAAGTACAATAAACTTGCACGGTAGAATACTCCATGTTTAATAGTGTTTGAATCCCAAACTTAGTACATAGAAGTATAAGGGCTGTGCTGCTAAGCAAATTGACCATTTGACCTAATATTTTATAAAATTCAAATAAGAGCAGAGAAAGATGGAGAGACAGAAAAGGAAATACACAACTTATTTTCCCATATTGAGAAAATAAACAAAATCGAGATCCCTATTTGTTAGTTCTATTTTCTTTTAAATATAATATACAAACTTTTGTGTCAATGTTTTGAGAATTGGTAGGGCCCGCACTTAACCTAAATTCAGGCCCTTCGCTTGAAAGAAGCAAGAGATCCAATCCAATGATGATACATTTGCTTCAGAACCGCTGCTTAAAAAGCAGTGTCATAGCCAAAACCAAGTTGAAAGCAAGTTTTACACCTAAAGAAAAAAGGTGAACACAGGTCAACCACATTGGCCTGAACCTGAAGGAAAGAGTTTTATATTGTCCCCGACTCTATACTAACTATTTTGCAAACGTTCAGTAAACCCCAGGAATGGACGGATGGTTGGTGGTTTTCACAATCCCACTACCTCCAATCTAGTAAGTTAGAATGGATTTGCTAACCATGTACATTACAATCGATTCATCAAATAATTTCACAAGATGCCGCTCCTTCCGCTGCAATGATGAAGGACTTTTAGGGTCAATTTGGGTGATTAATTTGTTCAGATTTGGCTGTACTAGTAAGTATGCCAATACTTTTCTCTAAAAGCAGAAAAGGCAAAATGAAACGCGGACAAAAGTCTAATCTAAATAGCTTAAATAAAATCCAACAAATGATGAGGGTCCCAGATAGAGTTTAAATAAAAGTGAGAGCAATAAGCATCTTATATTCCAATGTGTGGTGACATGGAGGAACGAATTAATAGAACCACCACGAATTCACTGAGAATTGGAAAAAAGAGAATTGAAAGCCAAGAGCTGCAGCCCAAGGTCCAATAAAACCTAACATCTGAATCCCAAAAAGTCAAAATGTACTATCCTTGTGTTGCCCTTTACTTGATATATTGAGAGACCCATTTGAAGCCATCTCCATAACCCATCTTGCGAACAATGCTGCACATGAATACCTCAATCGGACGGACATTTGAATCTGCCGGGTTTACCTTCCCCTTGCCAGTAGTGATGCCCATCAAACCCAAGTGGTAACGCAACTCGTCTTCAGATGCAGCATAAGGGATATCAATCTTGTTGCCCAATATCAAGAATGGTACATTAGCCAATGACTCATCTGAGAGAAGAGCATCGAGCTCTTTCTTTGATTCAGCAAACCTCTCCTTGTCATAAGCATCCACTAAGTAAACAACAGCATCCACCTTCGCAAGACAATAAGTTGCATGTATATTAGAAATGACAGAAATTTCCATATGGTGACAATTCTAAAACTTAAGTTCCATTGTGTGGATATTATTCCTGCTCTGAACCAGCCAGGAAATATGGAAAACATTCTAGATGGTGTAAATGGGAAAACAGCATTGCAAGAGTTTGAACTTGGTGCATAGGGAAGAAAAACTATTAAATTGATCTTTCTTAGCCTGCAGTTTTAGGTTTCAGGGATGGAAAGGTTGAGAAGATTCAGTTATTAACTTGGTAAAAGACATTTTTTATTGAAAAAGATCACTTCTTTCTGCAAGTATATTGCAGTATTATAGAACTATTCAACAGTGTAAACTTCAACTTATCTATGGTCTGTTAAACTCCTGATGCCCTACTACGTCCTCATGAGCAACTGACGTTGCAAAAGAATAATGCTCCAGGCAGAGAAAGTTCTTATGACTTGTGTCCACCAACAACGAAGTCTATATGTAGTCATTCTGAAGTAAAATTCTTCTCAATTTGATCAATTAATCCCATTTCAGCAACCAAATCATCAACAGCAAAGAAGATATAAAAGAATATCAATTATTAGCATTAAAATAGACCATAATCATCCATTGCTCAAACTTTTTGTGTCTTGAACTTGGAAGTTAAAAGCACTTAGAACTCAACTTTAGGCTTCATGCCTTCAAAAATAATTTTCTCATCAATAGAAATTATGTTTGGTAAGGAACTATTGAAACACATTCAGAGGAACGACGGTGCTTTCAGCAAACTCCATTTTCTCATTAGAACTCATCTTGCTTTGCTTTATGCCCTTGAAATAATGTTCTCATCAATAATTATAATATGTGTGGTGAGGCATTATCAAAACACCTCAGGAGGAATGAAGGTGCTCTCAGCAAACTCCCATTTTTCATTTAGGCCTCCCATGAATCAACCAAACATTCGAAGAGTTTATTTGGGATTATGAAGGCTCTATGTTTGCAGCATAACCCACATCATACATAGAGAAAAATCATTTTATCAGGACTCACTTAGGGACCAGGGAGCTAACAGTTCAGAGATTAAGCAAGGGCATGTTTTTTGAACTAGACAAGCCTCCTTTCCACAGTGCAATACTTCTCATCATATAATTGCACAGTACAACACAAACCTTTTAACTGCTTCCCACATGACCAAATAAAAAACACATATTTCTAGCTTATTTAATGAAAAATATAGAGCAAAAATGTAACATTTAAACTTCACAGAGAATGAATTACTTTTGTCATAAGATTTTATGCAATAACAAAAAGGGTGAAAACAAGACTGAACATGTAGCTGACGACGTCAAAAGTCAGAGAAAATGACACATAACAATGAGTTATATGACAAGTTTTATTGAATTATAAAGACTTCAACATCAAAACATCACAAAGAAGTTAAACTTTATACTCTGACAAAATATTTTGAGAATATGAGTACTATCCTCAGAATGAAAATTGAAAATCAACTTGCCACCATCCCACTTCGATAGCAGTTTACATTTATTATGCTGCAGAAAGCACTAATACAAGAATATACCATAAGAAAGCCAAGATCTTAAAATTCACAAAAGGAGGTAGCAGAAGATGACATGTTGTGGTAAAACAAGAATCCACAAACAACGTTGGTCTAGAACATCAAAACATGTACCCCAAAGCAAATTCTGGCACTAAAATATAACAGAAAATGACTAAAGATAGATTAAAATCAATATTCACTGGAGCATTCAATGGCCAAAAATTATAGAAAGATTATACCTTAGCATAATAGTCTTTCCAAACTCTGCGGGCTATCTGGTGGCCTCCCAAATCAAAAGCCTTGAATTTAATTTTCCCAATACTGAGTTCTTCGGAAGTTGGATGCTGAGTTGGCTGGTGCTGCACCAGTCTCTGCTTATTTCCAATACCTTAAAAATCTCAGGTTCACTTCTTAGCTATGGTGGAAAGTATGTAAAACTCCATCGATTAAATTCCACGTGGGGATTGTAAATTTTAAAGATTAAATAGATATGACAAGAAACAGAAAAGCAATAGTACTACTGTCTAAGACCGAATAAAATTAATAGATGAATAGAAATCTAGAAAGTGAGAGAATTTGAAGACTGGTCTCACATTTATTAGCTGAAGTCAGCCCCAGTACAATACACAAACAGCACAAACATAAATGAAACCTCGCGTTTGGTTCAATTTTACTAACTCAGACTTATTATATCATGGATCAAACAAATTTACTCACTCACTTACTATATCATGGATCGTGGGCAACAATTTCGTTCAAAGGTCAAAACTTTGGAAAACAAAAGCTAATGAAATTAGCTACAAACGTTTCACCCCACTAATTGTCACAGAACCAAATATACACCAAGTTATTCGCTTTCATCAACGTTACTCATTTTCTGATCTCCCAGTTAGATTATTTAACAAGTGCAACACAAATTTCAAACAAGAACTACATGATTGACAATATTCATTCAAATTTTCAATACAGGAACGCAGGATACCACATCAGGAACTCATAAAAAGATAAGCAAGTAAAAATAAAATGAAAAAGGAATAAGACCTCGTCTTTGAGCATGTGAAGGAGGGTAGTTTTGCCGGCATTGTCAAGCCCTAAAAACAGAATTTTCGCCTCCTTCTGCCACAGCCCAAGCGATGCAAGCACTCCATAGAACCAATCCAGCAAGAACATTTTCTGATCTCTCTCTGTTTTTTTAATTTATTTTACTAGCAAAGTATTTAAATTTATATATTCGCCGATGGATTAATTAAACGGTTAATCAACCTCCGATCCGAAGAATTCACCAAATGAATCGATTGATCTACGAACGCTGTGTCGTTCGCAATCTCTCGATTGGCTCAACGCCTCAATCGCCTGGAATCGCGAAAGCTCGCTGCTTTCGCTTGGTTTTTCTTTTCTTTTATTTTTCCCACCTGGGGAGAGAAAATATATTGTGCGCGGATGTAAATTTTTACCGAACCCTCGAGAGATAAAAAAAGACAATTTTCAACACGTTTTCGTTTTTTTTTAGGTATCAACACGCTTTCGTTGTTTGTGTTAATGTGTGTGGTTAGAAACTAATAATTTTGGCACACTTTTATAGACAGTTATTTACTATTTTAAATATTATTATAATTTTTAGTATTCTGAATGTATTTATTTAAATATTAGTGATAAGTTAAAGAAAAAAACGAAAAGAAAAAATAAAAAAATTAGAAAGAAAAAAAATATTAAAAAGGAGGAAAGATAACTATTTAAGTAGTCATAAAAATTAAAAAATAAAAAATATTTTAAGAAGAATATCTCAAAACATGCTAAAGAATGGACAGATACTTTATATGTTGTATAAATAGTAAATCAATATCTTCAACTAAAGGTATTGGCTCAAAAACGGTGGTGTGTTTTGCAAAAACATATATGTACAATTTTGGGGCTAGATTTGATACGAAATGAAATAAACAAAATATTTATTTAAGTTGTCATATACTATTATAATTTTTAAGCTATGTTTGGTTGCATTTTGTTTCGCCAAAATATTTTCTTTTATTCTTTATTATCCCAAAAATTTTCCTATTTTTCAATATGTATATACATATGTATCACATATATCATATATATTTAAAAAAATTAATCAATTTTATTTTTGCTCCAAAAATTTAACAACAAAGCAAATAAAAATTATCTCTCTCCAAAATATAAATAAACATATCGAACTCTCCAAAATAATTTCTTAACTATTCCACAAAATATAAATAAAAATTCATTACATTCTCCAATCCCGTTTCCAAAATTCATTATGTCAAAACACATACTACAAAATATATAAAATGTAACCAAATATTGCCTTATTTCTAGAGATTGAATGAAAGCTGATGGATAAAGACGAATTTATTTGAATTTTTAGATAAGTGAAAGCAAAGATTAATATAAAATAAAATAATGAAAGAAAAATAAAGAATAAATAATTGGAAAGAAAAAAATTATAAAGGGAAAGAAAAAGAAAATATACATATATCTATATCTATATCTATTATCGATTACCATATAAAAAGGAAGGCATTTTTGTGTTTAAAATGGAAATTATGATACCAAATTTCAATATTTCAAATTTACCCTTTTACTTATTCAATATTCAATAAACATTTATATATACAAATAACCACTATTTATTTAAAAACCTCCACAATTTATTATTTTAATTAATTTTAAATTTTTTCTTTAAACTATTAATAAATTACAAAAAATTTACTTTTAAGTGAGTGCTATCTTCATAATTATATAAATTATAAGAATGTTTTTGTAATGTATGTTAATTTTTAATATAATAAATATGAAAATACATATACATAATATAAATGATTACTCAAAAATATTTTATGCATGTAACATACGTGCAGCTGACTGGTAGTTATTTAAAAAGGGAAGGCCCTTATACTCACAAAGTGGTAGTTATTTAAAAAGGGAAGGCCCTTATACTCACAAAGTGGTAGTTTTTCTATTACTATATCAAATTATATTTCACCTATTTTACCCTTAGAATTAACTCCTTCCCCACTCTTTCTCTATCTCTATCTCCACCATTATCTATTTAACTCCTTTTCCACTTATCCTCCTCTCCTGCAACTCCCTCCAAATGTTTTCAACCATAATTAGCATTTTGTCTTTCAAACTTTTTGTTCCCAAAGCGCAAAAGATCATTCATTGCAAATATAATTTTTAGAGTCCTTCCAAACATTTTGCCCGGTCTTGGGAGCTTCAGTTTTCTTTTTCTTTAATTGCCTTTTCTAGTTGTTTTGCAAATAATTTCAAATTGCTTTTTGGTGGAGTTTTGCTTGCACGCAAGAGAGAGCTAAAGGGGAGAAGAGAAACAAAAGAAAAATGGAGTCTTTTAACTTTTAAATTTAGAGATGGGAAGAGTATTACTGGTTGAGAGACATAAAACCTCCTGCCATCTACTTTCTTCAGCAGCTGTTGTTGCTCTCTAAAGGCCTCGCCGCGGGCAATGGGTCGATGCCTCATGCATGCTAACACCACCACCACCACCACCACCAACGTCGCTGATGCGCCTTCCTTCAATCCTACTACTCTACTCAGTCTTTTTTCTTCCCTTTCCATTAAGAGAGCTCAAAGACTATTAAATTATTGGCTGATTATTGCCAAAAACACACACACATATCTATACCATTATAAAAGGGAAGGATGTTTTGTTTCTATAATGGAAGTTGTCTTAATTAATGTTACAAAATTATCCTTAAAATATTGTCTTAATTAGAATCATTAATGTAATCAAAGAGGTGAAATTGGAAATTACTAAACTTTTATGACAGTTCTCATACCATTTTTTTGCGCTCGGAAAATTGATTAGTAAATGAGATAATTTCTCAATTAGCAAATGATTCGTGTATATATATATATATATATA